>JAVHLU010000851.1:0-44756 GCA_036785755.1 Colletotrichum ledebouriae | reverse complement strand
GAGGTAACTCCTTAACTAGAGAGGTCTTTCCTAAGAGGTTCTTATAGCTAGAAGCATAAGAAGCTCTGCTATAAGCAGGGCCTTATACCTCTCCCTTATCCTTATCCTTATCCCTTAACTATATTAGCACTAGACCCTATATATAAATACGCTAAGCCTAAGCGAGGTACGCCCTTTAGTATAAATAACGCGGAGGGGATTACTAGAGAGTTTAGCCTCGATGCGATTAATAAAACCCGCTCCTTTATTAACTACTCCGCTATATATAGAGAGCCTAGTATTATTAGCATAGCCCTTAAGAGGGCTTACCTTAATACCCCTATAGGGGACTCTATAAGGCGCGATAGCATTAGAGCTAAGCAAGTAAACTTAGTAGCAGAAGTTCGGTAGGTTATTATATACCCTATAGAGTAGCCCTTCTTTAAGCAGGTCCTCCGTATTACTAAGGCAGAGGTAGCCTAGGTAGCCTAGGCCTATTAGGGCTTAAATGTCGGTAAGTACGGCTTGCGCCGAATAGAGAGAGCGTTAATAATAATAGCATAGCTAGCGGACGAAGCGGTAATAGAGGCGGTATTAGCGGCGCGGGTAGTGCGCGAGAGGAAAAGTCGATAGTTTCGTAGTCTATTAAATAATTAAAAACCACGTTATTATTAATATAAAGTTAAAGATCGTGAGGCTATCTAGTGGGGCACGTATAAGTGCGGCTATGGTTAGGAGAGGTAGTTAGTAATTACGATTACGTAACCGAAGGCTATATATTATCAGGAGGCGCGGAGTTAGAAGGTCTGTTGCACTTAAGCAGGTAAAATCACTATATAGTGGCTAGAGGCCTCTCTATTAGTATATATACCTCTAATAAGTATAGGAGCTAGTAGCTAGTAGCAATAAGTACTTACTAATTTATATATGGCCTTATTAAGGTTAAATAGAGTTAGCTATAACTAGACTTAGTAAATAAAACTTTAAAATATAATATAAGGCAGTTATTAAGGATTACTTATAGCGAGGTAGTTATTAAGAACTACTTTTAATCTTTAAAAGATCTCGTTACTTATTTTCTTTATAAGGTACTTATGGATTTTAAGTAATATATAAGCTATAAAGTCAAATAGCTACTCCTTAGTATAGCCTATAATATACTTACCTCCTATTCCTTATTATCTATATTAGTATATATACCTCTAATAAGAGTAGGAGGTATATAAAAGATAATATGATAAGAGGAGAGTATTATATAAGGAGACTATTATACTATTTACTTATTTTAAATACTAGATATTATAATTAATATCTTATTAGAAGAGCTAATAGCTAGTACTCCCTAGTATAGCGAATAGAGTATATAGTATTACTAATTAGATTTATTCTACTTATAGTATAACCTTACTAATAGAAGTGTTCTCCTTAGAGTTAGCTGTAGCTAGCGCTCCCTAGTACTATAGCCCTCTTATAAAAGGATTATAATAAATTTACCTAGTTCGCAGGTACAATTTAGGAAATACTATATAAGCACTTTAACCTATACTCCCTACTAGATATAGATAATAATATTAAAGCCTATATATTTCTACTAGTAAGTAAACCCTTATAAGAGGGCTAAATATGCTACTAAGGCTTCTTTAGCTTAGAGATAGCTTTATTAAACCTTCTAGCGAGGTCCTATAAATACTACTAAGAGGTAGCTCCTTAACCTAAAAGTTTAATCTTTTAAATTTATACTACTATATAAATAATAACTCCTTACCCTAAAACGTTAACCTTTAAGTTACTATAAACTCCACTATATAGGTTATAAAACATTAACCTAAGAGGTTCTTATAGCGAAGAGGTTCTTAGCTAGAAGTATAAAAGGCTCTACTACTATAAGCTATTCCTCTCCCTCTTCTTTATTCTTATTAACTTAAAATTAATCCTTTAAGATATTATACTCTATTAAGTTTAGAATTACGCCGCAGCCCCTTTATAAAAAGACTATAATAAATTCACCTAGTTCGTAGGTATAATTTAGGCAATAGTATAAAAGTATTTTAGCTTATACCCTCTACTAGCTAAGTAAAATAATATAAGAACCCTTCACGTTCCTACTGAGAAGTAAACCCTCTAAATATTACTATATAAAGTTAGATATACGCTATACTAGGGCTAATTATATTAGAGCTAAACGGGCTACTAAGGCTCCTATAATAACTATTACAACCCGTTAGATATAGAAGGTCTAGGGTTACCCTGTAGGCACGCCTAGCGCCTAGATAATACTTATATATAGGATAATATACTAATAATAGGCCTCACTTAGCCTAGAAGAATTAAAATATAAGTTATATAATAATTAGATAAAACTAAGTAAGTAGAGTAGATTACTAAGTACTTAGTAAGAGCTATTAAGCGCTTAGTAATATTTACTAAGCGCTTACTAGTATATAGATAGTAATTAGTATTAAAAGCTAGGAACTACTTAGGACTTATATATAATATAGATTTAAGCCTAACTTAAGAATAAACTTCTATAGCTCTTTAGTAATTTATCTTATAAATTACCTTAAATAACTCTTAGCTTATCCTTAAACTACGTATTACCTTATAAGGAATATAACTAATTACTATAACTCTTAATCCCTATATATATCCTAGTATATAAACCTATAAGACCCTACTATTTTTAAGTATTATCCCTTAGCTTCTATTAATAGAAACCCTACTACTAGATAGCTAGGTATAATATTTAATTACTCCTATTTAGTAAGTTAACCTTTAATACCTACTAATAATAAAGATAATGGTATATCTTCCTACGCTTTAGTTAAAACCCCTATACTTAGATTCTCTATTAGCTTAAGATAATAACTTACTAGGAATATAATAAAAGAACTTAAAGATACTCAGATATAGAGTAATAACTCTAATAATAATAGCTAGTAAGAGTAGCTTAAAAAGGCTAACTAAGATATTAAGAGAATATAAGCCTTATTTAATAATAATACGAGCGCTCTTAGTAAACTTTGATAAGCTAGTAAGACTCTATTAAGTTTGGAATTACGCTATAGCCCCTTTATAAAAAGACTATAATAAATTTACCTAGTTCGTAAGTATAATTTAGGAAATATAATGCGGATATTTTAACCTTTACCCCCTACTAGTTAAAGAAAATAATATAAGAACCCTATATATTCCTACTACTTATAAGTAAACCCTCTAAATATTACTATATAAAGTTAGAGACGCGCTATACTAGGGCTAATTATATTAGAGCTAAACGGGCTACTATAGCTCTCATAGCCTAGAGACGCCCTCGCTAAACCTTCTAGTAAGGTGCTATAAAAGCTATTATATAAGATAACTCCTTAACCTAAAAAGTCGACCTTCTAGTAAGGTATTAAAAGTAAAAGCTATTATATAAGATAACTTCTTAACCTAAAAAGTTAACCTTCTAGTAAGGTGCTAAAAGTACTATAAATATTACTATATAAGAGGTAACCCCTTAACTAAAGAGGTCTTTCCTAAGAGGTTCTTATAGCTAGAAGTATAAGAAGCTTTATTACTATAAGCAGGGCCTTATACCTCTCCCTCTTCCTTATTCTTATCCCTTAACTATATTAATACTAGACCTTATATATAAAAACGCTAAGCCTACGCGAGGTATACCTTTTAATATTAATAATATATAAGAGCTTACTAGAGAGTTTAATATTAATATAATTATTAAAACCCGCTCCTTCTTTAAATATTCTATTATATATAGAGAGTATATTATAAATATAGCCCTTAAGAAAGCTCTAATTAATACCCCTAGAGGGGATACTTATTATTATACTATAGCTAAGTAAGTAGACTTAGTAATAGAAGCTAGGTAGGTTATTATATACCCTATAGAGTAGCCCTTCTTTAAGCAGGTCCTCTATACTATTAAGGTAGAGGTAGCCTAGGCCCCTTAGGGGAACGTTAGTAAGTATAGCTTGCGCTAACTAATAGAGAGAGCGTTACTAATAATAGTATAGCTACTAGATAAAGTAGTAATAGAGGCGGTATTAGTAGCGCGGGTAGTATGCGAGAGGAAAAGTTAATAGTTTTATAGTCTATTGAATAATTAAAAGCTACATTATTATTAATATAAAGTTAAAGATAGTAAGGCTATCTAGTAGGGCATATATAAGTATAGCTATAGTTAGGAAAGGGAGTTAGTAATTATAATCACGTAACTAAAGGCTATATATTACTAGGAGGCGCGGAGTTAGAAGGTCTATTATACTTAAGTAGGTAAAATTACTATATAGTAGGTAGAGGCCCTAGGAGGACTCTATAATAATAAACTATTAATATAGAATACTAGAACTAAATATTCTAGAATATTATTACTCCTTAGCTAGTTATTATAATTAGATATAAGAAACTTAAGCTTATATTATCTAACCTTTTGAATAATATCTTAGGATAACTTAAAGGATTTCTAGTCTAAGTTAAAAACTACTAGGATTTCTATTATAATAATTTCTAAAATAAAACTCAGAAGTTTTAATACGCCTTAATATTGCTTAAGAGATAAGCTATAAAATTGTTTAAACCCTTCCTTAAAGAATACCTTAGTAAAGAAATACTAGATAAATATTCTATAGAAATATAAGGTATCTTTAATAATTTCTTAGGCTTTAGATATACCTTAAGGTCTCTATTCTAGGACCTAAATTAAAAACGATAAGCTAAATAAGACTTACTTAGCTTTAAATAGACTAAATTAACTAAAGACTATACTATAGAATTTAGATATATTTATATATAACTAGATTTAACTAATAGAAGTAAGATTTTTATATTCTATACTAACCTTAAAAACGAAGTTAAGGGTAAGATTAATAAGGTTAACTAGGCCTCTAGCTACGGCATAGTGATTTTACCTGCTTAAGTGCAATAGACCTTCTAACTCCGCGCCTCCTAATAATATATAGCTAGTGCGGCGCGCGTCCGACTTTATAATATTCAGAGGGTTTACTTGCGAGTAGTAGGAATATATAGGGTTCCTATATTATTTTCCTTAACTAGTAGAGGGTATAGGTTAAAATACCTATATAGTATTTCCCGAATTATACCTGCGAACTAAGTGAATTTGTTATAGTCTTTTTGCGAAGGGGCTGCGGCGTAATTCCGAGCTTAATAAGGTTAACTAACCTAATAACTTTATTTAGTATATTAAACTCGCTATTAAGATTAATAACTAATATTATAAATAATATAAGGAAAAGTGAGAATAATAATAATTCCTTAACTAAGGATAGAAACCTTAATAGTAATTACGCAGCTTATATTAACCTAGTAATAACTATTATACTAAACGACCTAATAATTAGTAATATAACCCCTAAGTACTATGGTATACTACTACCTATAGATATTATAGCTAGCCTATAGACCTTAGTATAGCTTATAAGGATTAGAATACTAAATAGACTACCTTTAAGTGCTATAACTATAATAAGCTAGGATATATAGTATGGGATTATCGCTAGCCTAAGAAGAAATCGTTTATATAAGTCCCTGAGTATACTTAATAACTTAGCGCTATTACTAAATATATACTATATAAATAACTTAACTAGACTACTTATTATAATAATAAATATAGAATTTATTTAGACTCCAAGGAATAAGTAAGATAGTACCCTAAGAACCCCTACTAATTAGAATATACCCTTATTAGGACTTAACTAGTACTAACTAAAATTATTATAACAAGATACTATAATAATATTAAACTTAGGAGAAAGGTAACTAAATAATTAGATACGATATTATAAGAAGAATACCTAATACTTGGAAAGCTATATATAATAAATAGACTTAGTATTATATACCTTAGAATAGCCCTTAGGGCTTATTAGAAAAGAACGCTTAAAGAACCTAATAATACTATATAATAAGAATAAATTAAAGCTATCTAACTCTAGATAGAGTAATAAAATAAAACTCGGAATAACCCTAAGTAAATCCGATATATTAATAGAGAAGTATTATAAGAGGTATTTAATACTCCTAATAAGGATATTAGAGAAACCCTCGACCCCTATATAAGATAATAAATTAAGAACTAGACTTAAGGATTAGAGCTAGATACCCCTTATAATTTAGATAAACCTCGCGATATTATATACTAATATATATAGCTAGAAGCTACCTATAGGTACAATCCTAGTATTAATAATCCTAGTTTTATAGAGGGAATATCAAATAAATAACCTAACCTACTCTAGTATAGAGATATTAAACCTCTTCTTAATAACTACGTAGTTTACTTTTATAGTACTATATCTAAATAATATAAATATATATTGGAATTAACTATAATATAGTAAGAAGATTCCTAACTACTAATTATATACCCTATATACTACTAAGTATTTTAAGTATATTACCTTAATAATAAATATAAGGAATATCTAGGAGAGAAGCATAACTACTAACTATACCCCTATAAGAAAGGTAAGTAACTTATCCCTTATACCTACCTCGCTATTTAACTTCCTTATTAGTAAGTATAATCTTTTAATAAAGATAGAATTATAATATGTATACTAAGCTATAATTACCTTATATCTTACTTAAATAATAAAACTATATTATAGGGAAATTACTAATAAGACTAATATAAGGTCTATTTAACATAGAGGGTAAAGGCCTTGCGATTACTATAAGAAGGAATTAGCCTATTATAAGTATATATTAGAAAAGATAGCTTAACTAAGGCATAGTATAAAGGAAAACGAATTATAATACCTAGAGGTATATAGTAATTAAAAAGCTAGACTTACCTACTAATATAAAATTATAATAAGTAATAATAATAAGGTCCCTATATAATACTAAAGCACTACTTATAGAAGAATTATACCTTATAATTAATATAATAATTAATAGATAATTAATACTTATACTAATAAACTACGGAGTATAAGGTAGTTTTATATTATTAAGAATAATAAATCAATAATAGAATACTTAGAAGAAGAGGACTCTAGGAAGTAAGTATTACTTATAATAAATTAAAGGAGATAGAATTTAGTATAATATAGGCTTTATTAATTTAGAGATAGTATAACTCTTTTTAAATTATTATAGCTAGAAAGAGTAACTCTACTTCAATATTATAGAGATAGGAGATAAATATAATATTATCCTAGGTCTTTTATAATTAAAGAAGTATACCCTATAACGAGATTAGAGAACTAGCTAACTCTAAGAAATAGAGGACTTAATCCCTAAGTAATAACTTACGAGAGGTGCCTTAAGTAAGCTTAGAGGGACTCCTAAAGTAATAAGAAACCCTATATCCTTTAGATTAAGGATATAGGTATTCGGATTTTATTAGTAATAAAAATTAATAAGGAAGATTAATTACTATCTATCTTAGTAAAATACTAGTAATATATGAAGTTATTTATTAAAGAACTTAATATAGGATTACCAGAATATAGTAGTTATAATTAGAAGATTAAGGTAAAACTAGGAAAAGAACTAATATTTAAAAAGATTTATTAACTTAATTAAGAAGAGATAGAAGTACTTAATACTTACTAAAAGGCCTCTAGCTACTATATAGTGATTTTACCTACTTAAGTATAATAGAACTTCTAACTCCGCGCCTCCTAATAATATATAGCTTTTAGTTACGTGATTATAACTCTCCTAACTATAGCTATACTTATATATACCTATAGCCTTACGATTTTTAACTTTATATTAATAATAATATAGTTTTTAATTATTTAATAGACTACGAAACTATTATCTTTTCCTCTCATATACTACCTGCGCTACTAATACCACGTCTATTACTACTTTATCTACTAGAAGTTATTACTATCTTTATAGCTATGCTATTATTAGTAACGCTCTCTCTATTTAGTATAAGCTATACTTACTAACGTTCGCCTAGGCTACCTAGGCTACCTCTACCTTAGTAATATAGAGGACCTGCTTAAAGAAGGGCTACTCTATAGGGTATATAATAACCTACTAAACTTCTATTACTAAGTATACTTACTTAGCTCTAATACTATTATACCTTATAGAGTCCCCTATAGGGGTATTAAAGTAAGCCCTCTTAAGGGCTATACTAATAATACGCTCTCTATATATAGTAGAGTAGTTAATAAAGGAGTAGGTTTTATTAATTATATTATAGCTAAACTCTCTAGCGATCCCCTCTATATTATTTATACTAAAGGGTATACCTCGCTTAGGCTTAGTATATTTATATATAGGGTCTCGTGCTAATATAGTTAAGGGATAAGGATAAGGAAGAGGGAGAGGTATAAGGCCCTGCTTATAGAGCTTCTTATACTTCTAGCTATAAGAACCTCTTAGGAAAGACCTCTTTAGTTAAGGAGTTACCTCTTATATAGTAGCGTTTATAATACCTTGCTAGAAGGTTAACCCTTTAGGTTAAGGAGTTATCTTATATAGTAGCTTTTATAGCACCTTACTAGAAGGTTTAGCGAGGGCGTTTCTAGGCTATAAGAGCCTTAGTAGGCTATTTAGCTCTGATATAATTAGCCCTAATGCGGTACGCGTCCGACTTTATATAGTAATATTTAGAGGGTTTGCTTATGAGTAGTAGGAACGTATAGGGTTCCTATATTATTTTCTTTAACTAATAGAGGGTATAGGTTAAAATACCTATATAGTATTTCCCGAATTATGCTTGCGAACTAAGTGAATTTGTTATAGTCTTTTTGCGAAGGGGCTGCGGCGTAATTCCGAGCTTAATACTTTCCGAAAGGATTTATTAAACCCTTAATATTACTAGTAAGGTATCGAATACTCTTTATATTAAAGAAGAATAATAGGGAATAACTATATATTAATTCTTAAAAGCTTAATAATATTACTATTAAGAACTATTACTTAAGCTCGGAATTACGCCGTAGCCCTTTCGCAAAAAGACTATAACAAATTCACCTAGTTCGCAGGCATAATTCGGGAAATACTATATAGGCATTATAACCTATACCCTCTACTAGTTAAAGAAAATAATATAGGAACCGTATACGTTCCTACTACTCGCAAGCAAACCCTTTAAATATCACAAAGTTAGACGCGCGCTATACTAGGGCTAATTATATTAGAGCTAAACGGGCTACTAAGGCTCTCGTAGCCTAGAAAAGCTACTATATAAGATAACTCCTTAACCTAAAAGGTCGACCTCCTAGTAAGGTACTAAAGGTGCTATAAACGCTATTATATAAGAGGTAACTCCTTAACTAGAGAGGTCTTTCCTAAGAGGTTCTTATACCTAGAAGTTTAAGAAGCTCTATAAGTAGGGCTTTATACCTCTCCCTTATCCTCATCCTTATCCCTATAACCTATAATAAATCCTTAACTATATTAGTATTAGACTCTATATATAAATATGCTAAGCCTAAGCGAGGTATACCCTTTAGTATAAATAATATAGAGGGGATCGCTAGAGAGTTTAGCCTCGATATAATTAATAAAACCCGCTCTTTTATTAATTACTCTGCTATATATAAAGAGTATATTATTAGCATAGCTCTTAAGAGGGCTTACTTTAATACCCCTATAGGGGACTCTATAAGGCGCGATAATATTAGAGCTAAGTAAGTAAACTTAGTAGTAGAAGCTTAGTAGGTTATTATATACCCTATAGAGTAGCCCTTCTTCAAGCAGGTCCTCCGTATTACTAAGGTAGAGGTAGCCTAGGCAGCCTAGGCCTATTAGGGCTTAAAAATCGGTAAGTATAGCTTGCGCTAAATAGAGAGAGCGTTGCTAATAACGGTATAGCTAGTAGATAAAGCGGTAATAGAGGCGGTATTAGTAGCGCGGGTAGTGCGCGAGAGGAAAGGTCGATAGTTTTATAGTCTGCCCGTACTTAAATAATTAAAAACCACGTTATTATTAATATAAAGTTAAAGATCGTGAGGCTATAGGCACGTATAAGTGCGGCTATAGTTAGGAGAGGATCACGTGACCGAAGGCTATATATTATTAGGAGGCGCGGAGTTAGAAGGTCTATTGCACTTAAGCAGGTAAAATCACTATGCAGTGGCTAGAGGCCTGGAACTATTACTTATTACTACTTATTTCTAAGCTATATAGTTTCTTATATAGTATGAACTAGTTTATAGCCCTTAATCATAAAAGAGCTTATAACCTTATTTATCTTAGGGAAGGTAAGGAATAGAAAATAGTATTTAGAATATAATATAGATACTTTAAATTACTTATAATACCCTTTAGACTTATAAATATACCTACTATATTTTGAGTTGTAATTAATATAATACTTTAACCATACCTCGATAAATTTATTATAATATACCTTAATCGTATCCTTATCTTCTCTTGAACCTTAGAAGAATATAAGAAGTATATATATAAAGTACTCTAATAATTATAAAACGTAAAACTCTTAGTTAAGCTAGCGAAAAGTAAATTCGAGTAATAAGAGGTTAAATCTCTTAGATTTATTATTATACGAGGAATTATCTAAATATCTAAAGATAAGATTAAAGTAATTTATAATTAGCCTATACCTACTTATATTAAAGATATATGATAATTACTTAGATTTATTAACTTCCACTAATATTATTATTTATAAATATATAGAAACTAGTAGATAACTCTAAGGTCATACTAGGAAAGATAAGATATTCTAATAGATAAATAAGTACTAGAAAGACTTTAAAAAGATTATATAATATATAGAAGAAGATATTATCTTAGCGATCCCTAACCCTAATAAACTATTCAAACTTAAAACTAATACCTTAGATTTCACTATAGGTATATGAATTAGATAATATAATAAAGAAAACTAGTAGGCTTTATATTAAGGAAATTTAGTAAACTAGAACTCAATCATTAGATGTATAGTAATAAACCTATAGTAATTATCAAAGTATTTAAAGAATAGAGACTCTAGCTATAAGGAATAAAGCACTTAGTTGAGGTATATACTAATTATAAGAACCTCTCGTATTTTATAACCTTAAAAGTACTTAATGAATAATAAATTAGATAATTAGAATTCCTATCTAAACTTAACTTTAAGATTAATTATAGGAAAGGTAATAAAAATAAATGAGCTAACGCTCTAAGTTAATAACTAGATCATAATACCCTAGTACTAGAAAAGACTTAAGTTATCTTAAGATAAGATAAGAATAGAAACCTTATACTAGCTATAACACTTTTAATAATAGCTAGGAAGGTTAGTACTAGCACGACTAGATACGTAGCCCCTAAACCTATTAGGAAGGTATATATAGCCGTAGTATATAAATACTAAGGCGTTATTAAGATATAGAAATATATCTCGTAATACTATAATTCTTAAGACCTATCTATACTATTATATTAATTATAAATAAGATAAGTAAGTATTACTACTACTAATAGCTTAATTTACTTATAATAGTATAGTAAGAGAGAGTTTAAAAGGATTATTATTTTATGTTAACTATAGATTTAACTTAACTGCTAATAGAGAACTATAATAAGGCGTAGTAGTCCTTAAAGCTATAATAAATATTAAAAGAGTTCGAGAAAACTAATAAGAACTATTTAAAGACCTCAAATTTATATATAAATATATATAAATAAGTATATTAATAAAAAGAAACTTAAGGGAGTAACTCTCAAAGAGAGAGATAGTATTTACTTTATATAATAGAATATGAAAACTAAATAGCTAAGTAATAAAATAGATTATAAATAACTTAGACTATTCTAAACTATTAAAAAGATCTTAGATATTAGCTATAAACTCTTATTAGTAGATATTATAAGATATCTTTTAATTCTTTATATTTTACTTCTTAGCCTAGCGCTATAAGAACCTTAGATAAATAACCTAATTATTATAGAATTAAATAAACCAGAATATAAAGTCGAATAAATTATCAATTATATTAAGGATTAGAATAAGATATAATACCTTATTAAGTAGAAAGGATATAGATATAAAGATAATATATAGGATAAGAGCCCTCTTAAGGGCTATACTGACGATACGCTCTCTATATATAACGGAGTAGTTAAAGAAGGAGCGGGCTTTATTAATCGTATTAATACTAAACTCTCTAGCGAGCTCTCGCGTATTATTAGTATTAAAGGGCATACCTCGCGTAAGCTTAGCGTTTCTATATATATAGTTAAGGGATAAGGATAAGGAAGAGAGAGAAGTATAAAGCCCTACTTATAGTAAAGCTTCTTATACTTCTAGCTATAAGAACCTCTTAGGAAAGATCTCTTTAGTTAAGGAGTTATCTTATATAGTAGCTTTTACCTTACTAGAAGGTCAACCCTTTAGGTTAAGGAGTTATCTCATATAATAGCTTTCGCAGCACCTTACTAGAAGGTTTAGCGAGGGCTTTTCTAAGCTATAAGAGCCTTAGTAGCCTATTTAACTCTAATATAATTAGCCCTAGTGTGGCGCGTATCTAACTTTAAAATATTTAGAGGGTTTACTTATAAATAGTAGGAATATATAGGGTTCCTATATTATTTTTCTTAACTAGTAGACGGTATAAGTTAAAATATCTATATAGTATTTCCCGAATTATGCCTGCGAACTAGGTGAATTTATTATAGTCTTTTAACGAAGGGGCTGCGGCGTAATTCCGAACTTAAAGATATTATATAGAAACTAATTACCAATCTAGAATATATATAAAATAAACTCCGTATATATTAGGAATAACAAATAAATAAATTATAAGTAGTTCCAATACCTAAGGAAATATAGAAAACCCAGATGTAACTTAACTAACCCTAACTACTCATCTAATTACTATAATTAAATAGACTATGAGATTCTAACCCTTTCATTCGCCTAGGAATACTAGAAACTAACTAAGGCTTCCCCAATAAGAAGTTTAGGGTACTAAGACTCTAGGTACTTAAGATAGTATTTAAGTCTAATATACCTAAGGTACCTATTAATTATGCCTTAGGACCCCTTAATATTTTATCCCCCTCTATTACTATAGATATCTCCTTATAACCTTCCTTAAAACTATCCTTTTTACTTTATAAATACGATCTAAGTTTACTAATACTTTATTTATGTTAGCTTATATTTTTTTATAATATCTCTATTTCTTTATAGAATAACTCTTTAGTTTCCTTCTCCTTATCATTTAAATAATAAAACTATATTATTAAACGCTTTACTATAGCAAGTTAGCTAGATATAGAAAAGATAGGAAGAAGTAGAGACCTATATTAGTAAACCGTATTAATAGAAATATTATAGGAATAATAAGTACTACTAGTAGTAATATACTCCTTATAAACTGAGGAGCCTAGTAAGATCTTCTAATAAAGACATTTAGAATAATAATAATAATAAGGTATAACTTTAAAACTATGCTTAGTAATATTAGAGAAATAATCGTAATAACGAAGTATAGAAATTATAGGATTATTAATAACGCGACCTAATATAGTATTAGTATTACAAATAAGTTAGAAAGTATAACTAATAACTCCCTAACTTAAGAGTAATAACCTACTTATATTAGTCTTTAGGATAAGACTATTTAGAGGGAGACTTAGTATTACAACCTATTAGATATAGAAGGGCTAGGGTTACCCTATAGGTATACCTAGCGCCTAGATAATACTTATATATAGATAATATAAGGATAATAAGCCTTACTTAGTATAGAAGACTTATAAAATAAGTTATATAATCATAAGATAAGACTAAGTAAGTAGAGCGGATTATTAAGTACTTGATAAGAGCTATTAAGCACTTATTAATATTTAGTAAGCGCTTACTAGTATATAAATAGTAATTAATATTAAAACCCAAGAACTACTTAGGACTTATATATAATATAGACTTAAGTCTAACTTAAGGATAGACTTCTATAGCTCTTTAGTAATTAATCTTATAGATTATCTTAAATAACCCTTAGCTTATCTTATAACTATATATTACCTTAGAAGGAATATAACTAATTACTATATCCCTTAATCCCTAGATCTATTTTAGTATATAGACCCGCAAGACCCTACTATGATTAAGCGTTATCCCTTAGCTTCTATTAGTAGAAACCCTACTATCGAACAGCTAACCGTAATAGTAACGCCCTCGCTAAATCTTCTAGTAAGGTGCTACGAAAGCTACTATTTAAGATAACTCCTTAACCTAAAAGGTTAACCTTCTAGTAAGGTAAAAGCTACTATATAAGATAACTCCTTAACTAAAGCAGTCTTTCCTAAGAGGTTCTTATAGCTAGAAGCATAAGAAGCTCTATAAGTAGGGCCTTATACCTCTCTCTCTTCTTTATCTAACTTATAATAAATCCTTAAAGATACTAGCACTAGACCTTATATATAAGAACGCTAAGCCTACGCAGGGCACGCCCTTTAATATTAATAATATAAAAGAGCTTCCTAGAGAGTTTAGTATTAATATAATTAATAAAACCCGCTCCTTTATTAACAACTCTATTATATATAGAGCGCGTATTATTAATATAACCCTTATAAGGGCTCTTCTTAATACTCTAAGGGACCCTATAAGGCGTCATAATATTATAATTAAGTAAGCTAACTTAGTAGTAGAAGCTAAGTAGGTTATTATATACCCTATAGAGTAGCCCTTCGTTAAGTAGGTCCTCTATACTATTAAGCCAGAGGTAGCTTAGGCCCCTTAGGGGAATGTCGGTAGGTATAGCTTATACTAAATAGAGAGAGCGTTACTAACGATGGCAAAGCTATAAAGATAGTAACGACTTCTAGCAGACGAAGCGGTAATAGAGGCGGTATTAGTAGCGCAGGTACTGCGTAAGTAGTGCGCGAGAGGATAAGTCGATAGTTTCGTATTTTAAATAATTAAAAACCACGTTATTATTAATATAAAGTTAAAGATCGTGACGCTATCTAGTAGGGCATATATAAGTATAGCTATAGTTAGGAGAGTTATAATCACGTGACCGAAGGCTATATGTATTATTAGGAGGCGCGGAGTTGGGAGGTCTATTACACTTAAGTAGGTAAAATCACTATGCAGTGGCTAGAGGCTAGATATTATACTCTATAGATAGATCCCTTAAGCGTATATAAGGCATGCTAATGAATACTAATAATATATAAATAATTACTAGAAACCTTAGTATTAATACTAGTAATAAAGCCTACTCTTTTATTAGGTAATTTAATATATCTAGACGGTATATTATTGCTATAGCCCTTATAAGAGCTCTCCTAAATACCTATATAGGGGACCTTAAGACGTATAGGTATATTATATATAAGCAAGCAACCTTAATAGTAGTGAGATGGGATAGGATGACTGTGGCTACGCAAATAGAAGGACCCTAACAAAAAGAGCGCGATACGTTGTGTGTTGTATTAGGGAAGAACTACTCTAAGGGCGCGCGCGCGCGCGGGCGCATATATATATACGCGCGGGCTTACATAATCCCAGCTTTCCTACTGCGCGCAAGGTGGGTAGCCCCACCACTGCGCCCATCACAGTAGAAGTTAATTAGGTCCTTACCCACCCTATATAGTAGCGCTTCTCTATATAAGCCCTCTATGATACTAAGGCAGAGGCAGCCCTTTAGGGGAATATTAATACGTATAGCTTATTCTAAATCGGGAGAGTATCATTGATAATAATATTATAAAGATAGTAATAACTAGTAGTTAATAAGATAGTAATAGAGATAGTAGTAGTAGCGTAGGTAATAGAGTAGATAATACGTTAATATTTTAGTAGTCTATAGTAGTTAAGTAATTGAAACTATGTTATCATATAACTATAAAGTTAAGAATTATAAGGCTATAGGTATATAGACGTATAGCTATAATTAGGAGAGTTACGCTCACGTAACTAAAGGCTATATAAGTTAGAGAGTCTATTATACTTAAGTAGGTAAAATTACTATAAAGTAGCTACAGGCCTATCTTAAAGGGGAAAAAGTTTACTTTCTTGATAGATAACCCTAGAATATGATATTTTAGCTTCATTTATTATAGACAGAGTATATCCAAAATACATAATACAAAAATACAGATACATGTATTTGTATTTTGTATTATAGGGGTCTGATACATTACTTGTATTTGTATCTATGTTTTAGAATTTTCTAATACATTCTAAATACAAATACATGTATTTGTATTTGTATTTTTGTATTATAATACGTTAGATTTATCTATACATATTACTAGTATAATATTTATATATATATAGACTAAGATAAATATAATGTTATAGAAACTTATGTAATTACCTTACTACGTATATTCCCAGAAGAGAAACAAATTTCTAAAGATTATTTATTATTGTATTTAACTTAAGAGAATTAAATACAAATAAAGTATTTCTATGTAATATATTATAACACTAATAGTGTGTAAAATAATAATAATATAATAGAGCTTTCTATAACACTTAGTATAATATATTATATAAGGCTTTCTATTATATTTAGAATATAGATATATACTAGATAAAATATAATAGTATACTATATTAAGTTTAGATATACTATATAATAATATAAGACTTATATATAAACCTAAGTAAGCCTACTAGTATATATCTCGCTATTAAGTTCGGAATTACGCCGCAGCCCCTTCATAAAAAGAGTATAACAAATTCACCTAGTTTATAAATATAATTTAGAGAATACTATATAGGTATTTTAACCTATACCCTCTACTAGTTAAGGAAAATAATATAGAAACCCTATATATTCCTATTACTCGTAACTAAACCCTCTAAATATTATAAAGTTAGATGCGCGCTATACTAGGGCTAATTATATCAGAGCTAAACGGGCTACTAACGCTCTTATAGTAACGCCCTCGCTAAACCTTCTAGTAAGGTAAAAGCTACTATATAAGATAACTCCTTAACTTAAAAGGTCGACCTTCTAGAAGGGTACTAGAGGTGCTATAAAAGCTACTATATAAGATAGCTCCTTAACCTAAAAGGTTAACTTTCTAGCAAGGTATTATAAATACTACTATATAAGAGGTAACTCCTTAACTAAAGAAGTCTTTCCTAAGAGGTTCTTATAGCTAGAAGTATAAGAAGCTCTATAAGCAGGGCCTTATACCTCTCCCTCTTCCTTATCCTTATCTAACCTATAATAAATCCTTAACTATATTAGTACTAGACCCTATATATAAATATACTAATCCTAGGCGAGGCACGCCCTTTAGTATAAATAATATAGAGGGGGTTACTAGAGAGTTTAGCCTTAATATAATTAATAAAACCCGCTCCTTTATTAACTACTCTGCTATATATAGAGAGCGTATTATTAATATAGCCCTTAAGAGGGCTTACCTTAATACCCCTATAGGGAACTCTATAAGGTATAATAGTATTAGAGCTAAATAAGTAAACTTAGTAGTAGAGGTTTAGTAGGTTATTATATACCCTATAGAGTAGCTCTTCCTTAAGTAGGCCCTCTATATTGCTAAGGTAGAGGTAGCCTAGGCAGCCTAGGCCTATTAGGGCTTGAATATTAGTGAGTATAGCTTGCGCTAACTACTTTAATATAGAGAGAGCGTTGCTAATAACAGTATAGCTAGCGGATAAAGCGGTAATAGAGGTAGTATTTAATAGTAGCGCGGATAGTATGCGAGAGGAAAAGTTAATAGTTTCATAGTTTAAATAATTAAAAACCACGTTATTATCAATATAAAGTTAAAGATTCTAAGGCTGTTTAGTGGGGTATGTATAAGTGCGGCTATAGTTAGGAAAGGTAGTCGGCAAGATCACGTGACTGAAGGCTATGTATTATTAGGAGGCGCGGAGTTAGAAGGTCTATTGCACTTAAGTAGGCAAAATCACTATGCAGTAGCTAGAGGCCTATATCTCGGTATAGGTAGGTCATAAAGTAAGTTACTATATATATCTTTATAGTACTTACGGAGAAGTCCTATTTATATATATCTTCAGAAATAGAAATATCAAATATTATATTATTTTAGTCTTATACTCTAGCTATTATAAAATATATAGTTGTTTAGTGTTTTTATATCTTTTATATTACTAATATATAAATATATATAGAGGCCAGGTAAAGGATACTAAGTAATACGCTAGAAGGTCGACCTTTTGGGTTGAGGAGTTATCTCGTATAGTGGCTTTTCCAGGCCACGAGAGCCTTAGTAGCCCGTTCGGCTCCGATATAATCAGCCCCGGTGCTGCGTATATCCGACTTTATGCGAGGGTTTGCTTGCGAGTAGTAAGAACGTATAGGGTTCCTATATTGTTTTCCTTAACTAGTAGAGGGTATAGGTTAAAATACCTATATAATATTTCCCGAATTATGCCTGCGAACTAGGTAAATTTGTTATAGTCTTTTTGCGAAGGGGCTGCGGCGTAATTCCGAGCTCAATACTAAGTAATACTATATATATAAGTAGTTATAAGGAAAGGTATTATAAATAGTCTTATTATTATTATTACTAGGGAGCGCTAGCTATAAGCTCTTCTAATAGGATATTGAACGTAGTATATAGTATTTAATATTAGTAAATAGTATAATAGTCTCCTTATATAGTAGTCTCCTCTTAATATGTAGTCTTTTATATACCTCCCGCTCTAATGAGAAGTATATATACTAATAGAGATAATAAGACATAGGAGGTAAGTATACTATAAGCTATATTAATAAGTAGCTTCTTATTCTTATAGCTTATATACTACTTAAAATCTATAGGTACCCTATAAAGAAAATAAGTAAGTAGGTCTTATAAAGCTTAAAGGTAGTCCTTAATAATAAGGGCCTCGCGCTATATTTTAAGGTTTTATCTACTAAGTCTAGTTATAGCTAACTCTTTTTAACCTTAATAAGGGTATAAATATACTAGTAAGTGCTTATTATATACTTAAAGATATATATCCTCTTATTAGGATGAATAGCAGGGATAATTACTAGATAAGTAAATAGTATAGTAGTCTCCTTATATAATAATCACCTCTTAATATATAGTCTTTTATTTACTTCCTACTCCAATTAGCGCTGTATATACTAAGATAAATAATCAAGAATAGAAGGTAAGTATATTATAAGCTATAATAAGGAGTACTTTGGTATTTCTATAGCTTATATACTACTTAAAATCTATAGGTACTTAATAAAGAAGATAAGTAAGGAGGTCTTATAAAGCTTAAAGATAGTCCTTAATAACTACATTAAGTTATATTTTAAAGTTTTACTTACTAAGTCTAGTTATAACTAACTCTATCCGACCTTGATAAGGGTATAAATATACTAATAAGTACCTAGTTCTTATTATTTACTAGCTCCCGCTCTTATTAGAGGTATATATACTAATAGAGATTATAAGGGATAGGAGGTAAGTATACTATAGGCTATACTAATTAGTAGCTTTTTATTTTTATAGCTTATATACTACTTAGAATCTATAGGTACCTTATATAGAAGTAGTACTAGCGAGCTAAGTTATATATCTCTAGCGCTAACTTCGAGCTCTAACTGAATAATAAGGGCTAGCTTATATACTACTTAAAATCTAAAGATACCTTATAAAGAAAATTAGTAAGGAGGTCCTGGAAAGCTTAAAAGTAGTCCTTTATAATAAGGGCTTAATACTATATTCTAAGGTTTTATTTACTAAGTCTAGTTATAGCTTACTTTATTCAATAGTTATAAGGGTATAAATATATTAATCAGTACTTATTATATACTTAAAGAAATAAACTCTCTTAGGCCTCTGGCCACTGCATAGTGATTTTACCTACTTAAGGGAACAGACCTTCTAACCCCGCGCCTCCTAATAATACACAGCCTTCAGCCCTAGTGCGTCGCGCGTCCGACTTTATGTAGTAATATTTAGAGGGTTTACTAGCGCGTAATAGGAATATATAGGGTTCCTATATTATTTTCCTTAACTAGTAGAGGGTATTGAGCTCGGAATTTTGCCGCAGCCCCTTCGCAAAAAGACTACAACAAATTCACCCAGTTCGCAGGCACGATTCGGGAAACACTACCCTAGTAGAGGGTATATATTAAAATACCTATATAGTATTTCCCGAATTATACCTGCGAACTAGGTGAATTTATTATAGTCTTTTTATAAAGAGGCTGCGGCGCAATTCCGAACTTGATAGACTTTCTTATTAGGATATATAACAGGGATAATTACTAAATAAATAAGTAATACAATAATCTCTTTATATAATAGTCTCCTCTTAATATTTAGTGTTTTATATACTTCCTACTCTTATTCGAGCTATACATATTAAGAAAGAAAATAAGGGATAGGAGGAAAGTATGTTATAAGCTATACTAATAAGTAGCCTTTCATTTTTATAGCTTATATACTACTTATTGTCCATAGGTATCTTATAAAGAAGTAGCGCCAGCGAGCTATATCTACTTAGGCTATATATCTCTAGTAATAACTTTAAGCTACTTTAGCACTTAGTCTAACTTAATACAAGAGCTAGCTTATATACTACTTAATATCTATAGGTACCTTATAAAGAGAATAAGTTAGGAGGTCCTATAATACTTAAAGGTAGTCCTTAATAATAAGAGCCTCGGGCTATTTTCTAAGGTTTTATCTACTAAAGTCTAGTTATAGCTCACTCTATCTAACTTTTATTATAGCGTAAGTATACTAGCAAGTGCCTATTCCTACTAGTGCGATAGGGTGGGGTAGCTATAGCGACCTAAAGGATATAGTAGAAGAATAGTATTATACGTATTATATTAGAAAGGAACTCCTCTAAGGTACGCGCAGGCGCGCGCGCATATATATATATATATATATATATATATATATAGGCTTATATAATGATAGCTTTCCTAGCTACGCGCGGGTGCCTATACCCTCGCGCCCTCAATACTAGCTACTAGCTATAGCCCCACTATATTTATAGGGGCTACTAATATAGGCTAACAAGAGCTAATAAGAGTAGTATAGATTAAAAAGAGCTATATAAACCTATATTTATCTAGACTTGAGATAGATCGGCTTAATTCTTTAAAAGCTAATTAGATTCAAGCTTTCAATATATAGGGGTTCAATAGTAATAAGAGAGTTTCTTTTCTTAAGTAAGCCTAGCTTCCTAAAAAGTAATAATTAACCTTCCTAATAGAAAGCATTATCATTATCAACTTATAATTAACTTACTAATATATATTATATCTTATCATATAGAGTATTCCCTTATGTAATTAATAATACTTAGTAGTATAGATAGCTTAATATAATATAAGACTTTAGATACTATATCATAAATAGATTAAAAGAATTATAATATATAACCTAATATATAACTATTATATTATATATATAATATATAGGTAAAATATAGAATAGGTTTAGATTTATATATAATGATTCAATAGGTTATAATCTTAAGTGCTATTATTATTTAAGTATATATAATTAAATATATTACCTTTCTCCTATTTACTATTATATTCTATATCTACAATTATTATAAGCTACGCCTCGGTTAAGCCTACCTAGGCCTCTACCTAGGCTTACTACCTAGAGAGCTACCTAGGGCTTACCTAGTATAACAATAAGGATCCTATGCATAGTTAGGGGTTGGAAACCGGGGTTAAACGAGCGTGTTATTTATAGGTATACGAGCGAAGCTATCCTTATATCTAATTATAATATAACCTGTGCTCCTATTATATATATTCATATATAAATAAGCCCTTCTATGCTTATAATACCTCTAACGTATATACTATCTAATAATACGCTGTATATACGCCTATTTACTATAATATAGCGCTACTTATAGTTATAATACTCCTCCTCGCTAAGAGCCTAGTTTTATAAAGCTTAACTGGCCTTGATATACTCCTCTATAATAGCACTAGCTTTAAATAGCTTTATATTACGTTTCTTAAAAAGTTATTTAAAGATTATCGTCCTAAGCAGCTTTATAAGTAATTTAGCTATATTATTTACGAATAATGTATATTTCAAATTAACCTCGCTCTATCTTATAACCTCTCGCGTAAAGTAATTATAAACTTATATATACTTTATATAGTTATTTATAGATTCCCCCTTTATAAGTATAATTACACTTATATTATCTACATATATATCAAGGGGCTCTCTAACCTCTATACTAAGTTTTCTTAAGAAGCTATATATCTAAAGCGCTTCTACAGTAGTAAATAATACTACATAGTACTTAGCTTCTATAAATAACTTGGAGACTATTACTTATTATTAAGATCTCTATAAAATTAGCCTATTAGCTATAAAGAATACCTAAAGGTATTATTAAACGCGCTATATCCTTATAGCTAGCGTAGTTACTATTAATATAGCTATAGAGACCCTATTTAAGTTCGGAATTACGCCGCAGCCATTTGCAAAAAGACTATAATAAATTCACCTAGTTCGTAAGTATAATTTGGGAAATACTATATAGGTATTTTAACTTATACCCTCTACTAGTTAAGGGAAATAATATAAGAACACTATATATTCCTACTACTCGCAAGCAAACCCTCGTATAAAGTTAAACGCGCGCTATACTAGGGCTAATTATATTAGAGCTAAATAGGCTACTAAGGCTCTCGTGGCTTAGAAACGCCCTCGCTAAACCTCCTAGTAAGGTATTACGAAAGCTACTATATAAGATAACTCCTTAACCTAAAAGGTTAACCTTCTAGTAAGGTATTAAAGGTAAAAGCTACTATATAAGATGGTCGACCTTCTAGCAAGGTAAACGCTACTATATAAGAGGTAACTCCTTAACTAAACAGGTCTTTTCTAAGAGGTTCTTATAGCTAGAAGTATAAGAAGCTCTGCTATAAGCAGGGCTTTATACCTCTCCCTCTTCCTTATCCTTATCCCTTAACTATATTAATACTAGACCTTATATATAAATACACTAAGCCCGAGCAAGGAACGCCCTTTAATATAAATAATATAGAGAGGGTTACCAGAGAGTTAAGCCTTAATATAATTAATAAAACCCGCTTCTTTATTAATTACTCTACTATATATAGAGAGTATATTATTAGTATAGCCCTTAAGAAGGCTTACCTTAATACCCCTATAGGGGACTCTATAAAGCGTAATAATATTAGAGCTAAGTAAGTAAACTTAGTAGTAGAAGTTCGGTAGGTTATTATATACCTAATAGAGTAGCCCTTCTTTAAGTAGGTCCTCTATATTACTAAGGCAGAGGCAGCCTAGGCGGCCTAGGCCTATTAGTGGTTAGTGAGTATAGCTTGCGCTAACTATGATATAGAGAGAGCGTTGCTAACGACAGTATAGCTACTAGCGGACGAAGCGGTAATAGAGGCGGTATTAGCACTGCGGGTAGTGCGCGAGAGGAAAACTTAATAGTTTTATAGTCTATTAAATAATTAAAAACCACGTTATTATTGATATCAAGTTAAAGATCGTGAGGCTATTTAGTATAACGGGCACGTATAAGTGCAGCTATAGTTAGGAAAGGTAGTTAGTAAGATTACGTAACTAAAGGCTATGTATTATTAAGAGGCGCGGAGTTATAAGGTCTATTATACTTGAGCAGGTAGAATTACTATGCAGTGGTTAGAGGCCTAGAGACCGTATTTATTTAGGTCTCTATCCCTATATTGATTATTATAACTTATTACTAAAGAGGGGTTTATATTAATATATTATATTAAGCGCTCTATACCGTTCTTATAGAATCTATTTAGGTAATAGGAGAATTATATTTATAGCCCTATATTAAAAGAGAGATCTAGCTATATTATAAGCGCTCTAAAGCTAAATTTACTAAGCACTCTCTAGTACTACGCTTAGAGCTCTAGGTCTAGTATAATACCTACGCTAGAGATTATAAAGTTAAGCGCCCCTATAATAATAGGTATATTTATAAACCTAACCTTTACTTTAAACTCTTTTCTTATATCCATTAAGTATATCTCTTAACTAATAATAGTCTTCTAATATTCTTTATTAAACGTAAGTTATATACTAAGGAGGTTATTAGGCACCCTAAGGTTATTAACCTCGATCTTATTACTTATATACTTATAAATAGCGCTAAGAGCTACTTCTAGTCTATATACTAGGATATTATTAATAGATATAGCTATTATAGTATTAAGAGTCTTATTATTGAGCTCGGAATTACGCCGCAGCCCCTTCGCAAAAAGACTATAATAAATTCACCTAGTTCGTAGGTATAATTCGGGAAACACTATATAGGTATTTTAACCTATACCCTCTACTAGTTAAGGAAAATAATATAGGAACCCTATATATTCCTACTACTCGCAAGTAAACCCTCTGAGTATTATAAAGTCGGACGCGCGCCGCACTAGGGCCGATTATATCGGAGCTGAACGGGCCACTAAGGCTCTCGTGGCCTAGAAACGCTACTATACGAGAGGTGACTCCTTAACTAAAGAGGTCTTTCCTAAGAGGTTCTTATAGCTAGAAGTATAAGAAGCTCTGCTGCTATAAGCAGGGCCTTATACCTCTCCCTCTTCCTTATCCTTATCCCTTAACTATATTAATACTAGACCTTATATATAAATATACTAAGCCTAAGTAAGGCACGCCCTTTAGCGTAAATAACGCAGAGGGGATCGCTAGAGAGTTTGGCCTCGATGCGATTAATGAAACCAGCTCCTTTATTAACTACTCCGCTACGACAGAGAGGGCGTTGCTAACGACGGCATAGCTGCTGCGAAGGCGTTAGCTAACCCGATCGAACAAGAGGATAAAGATAGTAACGACTTCTAGCGGACGAAGCGGTAATAGAGGCGGTATTTAACGGCAGCGCGGGTAGTATATGAGAGGAAAAGTCGATAGTTTCGTAATTTGAATAATTAAAAACCACGTTATTATCGATATAAAGTTAAAGATCGTGAGGCTATCTAGTAGGGTATATATAAGTGCAGCTATAGTTAGGAAAGTTACGATCACGTGACCGAAGGCTATATATTATTAGGAGGCGCGGAGTTAGAAGGTCTATTGCACTTGAGCAGGTAAAATCACTATGCAGTGGCTAGAGGCTAAGAGTCTTATTATAGTAAGTCGCGTTATCTAAATATAGTAGTACGAACCCCGCTTATTAATGGATCTCTGGTAGCTTCTACTACTACTACCTCCCGCCTTATTATAACCTATATAGAGCCTTATAAAGTCTAATAACCTATTCCTAATCTACTTTATACTTATATAAAGCTACTAACTTAATATATTATAGGTCTATAAAGAACTCCTTAATTTATAAGAAAGGTATTATATATACTACCTCCCTCAGCTCTCTATGTAAGTATATACTAATAAAGTTCTACTATTATATTATAAGGAACAATAGCGGGTGCAGGATGCAGAGCCAACGCTATTAGCAAAATATTAGCGAATTAGTAGTGAATATATATCCCCTTAAGAAAACTCTATAAGCTAGAGACTTAGAAGGTTAAGTAATAGTTTAATATAACTATATATACCTATATTCTAGCATTCTAGCCTTTCCTAGTTTAGGCCTATAGCTATATTCTTATAACTCTATTACTTCTACCTCAATTTAAGAAACTAGCGCTAGTTAAAATATCTAAAATAAACTAGTAATAATATACTAATAAATTAGTAATAGAGTTTAATTATAATAAACTCCGGGCTAGGTATATAGAATATAACTAATAGGGTCTTAGCTAATATAATATAGGTTACTCGCTAAGCCCTAAGATATAAGGAATATAGTATAGACGCTATACTAGGGGGATAAATAACCCTAGCGATAATAGCATAGGAGAGATAATCCCGAGGGGGCAGGCCTAGTCCTAGATAGCGCTAGAGTAGGTAGACCTACTCTCGCTTAGCGAATAAATAATAAGTAGTAGCTAATAGGGCACCCCGCCTAAGACCCCCTAAGAAGCTAGTATCTTAGGTATCCTTACCTAAGCGATAAGACTACTATAGAGATAGTAAGAGAGTCTTATAGAGCAGATATATCTAGAATAGTAGTAGTATAAGAAATAAACTACTACCCTACTATAGGAACTTACTAACTACCTAGCAACGAGGTACCTATAGAGAGAATATAAAAAACCCCCTGCATATAACTACTATACTATAAGTAAGGACTTTACTATAAACTAGGTTAGTAACTAGATCTAAGTAGTTAAAGATAGATACTAACTACGCGCTAGTAATATACTAGAGTAATAGGTCTAATAGGTGCTTATAAAGATAAGCTCGTCCCTATAGACCTAGTAGTAATACTATAGGGCTAGGCTAGAAGGAGACCTAGCTTAGGCTAACCTTATAGTATTTATTTACTAATAATATATTAACCTAGAGCTTTAAGAGCGGAGGTATTATAAAAAGCTAGATATAATAAAGTAGAAGGAGATATAATTATTAATATAGTTCTTCGCTAAATAGTTAGTAATATATTAGAACCTAGGTATAGTTAGTATAGAAGATAGTAAGGCTAAGGCCTATATACTATACTTCTAACTAGCCCCCTTTCTATATAAGGAGCTTAAAAAATAAAAAGTTAAAATATAGAGACTAAGGGATATAGCTATAGAAGTAGAATACCTATAGGAGATATATTACTAATAGGGTAGTAAGACCTTATAGAGCGAAAGTAGGAAGTAATATATAGGTAAAGAGCACGTGCTAAGGGTCCCCCTTATAGCGAGGGCGAGCTAAAGGGGGGGCTAGTAGAGCTCTAGCTATAGAACTACGCGAGGTGCCTAGAGCCTAATACCTTACTAACTAGTTAGTAGTATATTATAGAGATCTAATAGGGGCTAGCCTATATTTAGCTCTAATATATAACCTGCGATATCTAACCCCTTAGTATACTTTAGCTATAAGAAGAAAGGGTATAGGAGGGTAGACTACTTAGATAAATAATAAAATATAAATAAAATACTAATAGGATACTAAGCATTTACTAAGAAAGCAAGGGTTAATATAATCTAATCTATAAGGGAGGTTAAGTAACTTAACCTATTAAAAAACGAATAAGCTAGGGGACTATACTAATAACCCCGATACCTATAGTAAAACTAGACGCCTTCCTAAGGGGAGATACTATAAAAGGATAGGTAATCGTTCTATAGAACGTCGCTAAATAAGAAGTAGTAGTAGATATAGATTCCTATTCCTAAGTCGATATTATTAGTAGTTAACTAGTAAAATCCCTATAACTATAACCCGTAGTAGCGCGCACCCCTATATAAAAAGGGTTTAATAGGTCCTCTATAATAAGCTAGAATATATACTAGTTAACCTTCTTCCTTATTAACTTAAGGGGATAACTAAGGAAGATATAATAACTCTTCGCTAGGGCTCCCTGCCCTAAAGGAGCAAGGGACC
This sequence comes from Colletotrichum ledebouriae, assembly GCA_036785755.1. Taxonomy (NCBI): domain Eukaryota; kingdom Fungi; phylum Ascomycota; class Sordariomycetes; order Glomerellales; family Glomerellaceae; genus Colletotrichum; species Colletotrichum ledebouriae. The sequence continues at coordinate 17,414 of JAVHLU010000851.1, read as the reverse complement.
TTCTCCTATTATAATACTCTATAAGAAGGGAGGGTATTATAATTAATACCTAGATAAATACCTAGGGATATAAGCGCCTTAGTATTACTAAGCTATTAGTATTTATATAGGAGGTTATTAAGAATAGCTAGAAGGCCTATATTATATATATTTTAGGGAATATTACCCCCTATAAGCTACTAATAGAGGCCTTAGGTAAAGAGGATACCTTAGAGAGCAAAGTAGAATTACTACTAGAGCTACTAAGTAAATAGGTAATATTTAATAAGTAGTTAGTAAAGGAATACCTAGCTCTAGAGGGTATAGAATATATTATTAACTTAGTTAAAGGGAAGAAACCTCTATATAGGCCTATCTACCTACTAAATAAGTACTAGCTAGAGGAGCTTTGCTAATATATTACTAATAACTAAGTAATAGGGCGGATTTAACCCTTAATAAGCGAGGTAAGCGCCCTTATTCTCTTTATACCTAAGAAGGATAGATCCTTCTACTTTTATATAGATTATTAAGGCCTTAATAAAGTAATACTAAAGAACTAATATCTACTTCCCCTTATTAGTAAGCTATTAGATAAGCTTTAGGGAGCAAAATAGATCTTAAAGATTAACCTTTAAGATATATACTACTATATCTATATTAAGCTAGAAGACTACTAAAAGATAGCTTTTAGGACTTATTATAAGTACTTTAAATATACTATTATACTATTTAGACTTATAAACGCCCTAGCGACGTTCTAGGTATAAATTTACTAAGCTCTTACTAAGCTACTAGATACCTATTATATTACTTATATAAATAATATTATAGTCTACTCCGAGATAAGAGAGTAGTATACGAAGGACCTTTACTAAGTGCTCTATAGGCTTTGCTAGTAAGCGCTATATACTAAGCTTAGTAAGTATAAGTTCTACTAATAACGAGTAGAGTTCCTAGGGTATATTATTATACCTAAAGGTATATTAATAGACTAAACCCGTATCCGAGCTATTACTAAATAAAAGCTGCCTAAGACCTATAGGGAGATCTAAGTCTTCCTAGGATTCTATAACTTCTACTATAAGTTTATTATAGGCTATTCGGGTATTATAGCCCCTATAATATCCCTACTAAAGGGTAGTAAGAATAATAAGAAGTGAATCGAATTTTACTAGCTAGAAGAGGCCTAATAGGCTTTTAAATAGCTCTAAGCTACCTTCTACTTAGTAACTATTCTCTAATATTAGGACTTAACCTGCGAAATAAGGGTTAAAATAAATACTTTTATAAAAGCTATATCTAGTATCCTATTATAGTATATTAATAGCTAGTAGTAACTAGTTACCTATTATTTATAGAAGCTTAGTAATACTAAGTAGCGTTAGGGAGCAGACTAATAGGAGCTTCTCGCTATAGTTAAAAGCCTAGACTACTAGGCTTACTACCTTTAGGGTATATTAAAAAAGTTTATAATCCTAACGGATTACTATGCGCTAAAGGGAGTTATTAGCATATTAGCGCAGGACCTTTAGGGAAAGCTCGCTAGATAGGTATATAAACTCTTAGTATTTAACTTCGACCTAGAGCATAAGTTAGGGGTTATAAACCTAGTAGATAAGCTATCTAGGAGGCTAGACTATATAGAGGGGGAGGTAAAATATAATAATATACTCCTAACCCTAGTAAGGAAGCTAGGGTTTATTAGTAACCTACTAGCAGACCTCTAGATAAGTATTACTACTTTATAAGGTAATATAGAGACCTTAAGAGTATTTATTAATACTATAAGGGCTAGTATAAAATAACGCCCCTTCTAGATAGATAGCTCTAGGGGTAGAGACGCCTTAGTCTCTAGTTAGTATAGCGCTCTATAGCATACTAATATTACTATAACTATAGTAGCTATAATAACCTAATGCTAAAGAGCAAGGGAAGACGTAGAGAACGCTTAGCGAGAGGTCGCCGACCTAGAGGACTTACTTAGAGCTAGGGTTACTATAGCGTAGTAGTATATCCTACGCTAAGTTATAAGAGAGCTTATAATAAGCGAAATAGTATATAGTTAGTAACCCTCTAAAGTAATAGAAAGTCTCGTCCGCGGACTATAGGCTAACGACTTATACTACTAGACCTAATTAGAAAGGGTATATAGACTAGCTAGCGATTATAGGGGCTATATAATTAATAGCTATAGAACCTTATTCTTTAAGGGAAGGTTAGAGATACCCTAGGAGAGGTCCCTAAGACTTAAAATCCTTTGCTAATACCACGACGACCGCAGGGCGGGTTATATAGGGGTAAATAAGACTACTAAGTTAATCTCGAGGAAGTTCTACTAGCTAAACTTAGCTATAGATATATATAATTATATTATAGGGTGCTATATATACTAAGGGATCCGGGTTCTAAGGCATAAGCCCTATAGAAAGTTATACCTACTACCCCTACTAGCGCACCCGTTTTAGGAAATTAGTATAGACTTTATTACTAGATTGCTACTAAGCTTTTAGTATAAAGGCGGGGAGTATAACGTAGTTCTCATTATTATATACTAGATAACTAAGTTCGCTATATTTATCCTAATAATAAAGCGGCTAATAGCTACTAAGCTAGCGTAGATTATCTATAAATAAGTAGAGTACTATTTTAATACCCTAGAGGGTATTATTAGTAACTAAGATAAGCTCCTTACTAGCTAATTTTAGGAGGAATTTATAAGAGAGAGGGCTATTAAGCGCTACCTCTCTACTATATATTACCCCTAGACTAATAGGTAGTCCGAAAGGATATACTAGATATTAGAAAAGTACTTATAAGTATATACTAGCAACTCGCTATAAGAATAGGCTATCTAGTTACTTAAAACCGAGTTTATATATAATAATAGTCGCTATAGTATTACTAGCTACTCGCTAATAGAGGCCTTATATAGCTACTATCTACGTTATATAGAATATATAACCCCTATAAATAGGGTTATAGTATAGGGTATAAGGGAGCGAATCGAATATATCTTAAGGCTTTATAAGGGGGCCTAGGAATAGCAGTAAAAAGCTACTAAGGCGTAAGCTAAGTATTATAACGCGAGGTATAAGGAATAGACCTACTATTAGGGATAAGTTATTAGGCTATTAATAAAGAACTTCTAGTTTAAGAATAAAAAACTAGCGCCTAGGTTTATAAAGGTAGCTATTATAGAACTAATTAGTACGTAAGCTTATAGAGTTTATCTACTACTATAGTACTAAAGGATATATAATATATTCTTAATTACCTTACTAGAACTATAGGATAATTACTAAGTAAGTAGTAAAGGCTCGCCTATATACCTAGAGCTCGAGGACGAGCTAGAGGAATAGGAGGTTAAAGAGATTATTATATAGCAAGGCGTTAGTAATAATATATAATACTTAGTTAAGTAAGTAGGTTAGCTTATAGAATATAATACGTAGGAACCTATAGAGAACTTAGCGAATACGCACGAGGCTGTTTATAAGTTTAATAGATAATATAAGAAGGCTTATAAGAAGTAGGACGACTAGCTACTAAAACTACTATAATAGGTTAGTAATTATAAACCACGAGACTACGAAATAGAACTTAGTTTAGAAGTAAAATATTAATTAAATTAAGTAGCGAATTATTACTAAAGCTATAATAAAAAGGGGTATTATCCTATAAAAAGGGAAAAGAGCTAACTATCTAATTAGTTATTAACTTCTTAGGATAGCCACGGGGGTAACTACTATAACTGCTATAACTATAAGTAGTATTACTACGACTACTATAGCGACTAGTCGCTAAACTAGCGCTATTAGTATCCCTACTATCGCTACCCGTAGGCTAACTACTAGCTAACTTACTACTAGCGCTACTACCCGACTCGCTACTAGAACTATTACTATTAGAAATAGTAATAATAACCTTAGCTCTCTTAGTCTTTTTTACTAACTCTTCGCTACCGCTTTAGCTATACTTAGTAGGGGTACTAAGGTAGGAGGCGTGAGAGATAGGGCGAGTACTAGTAATAGTAATAAAGCAGGAGGGGATATTATTAGTAGTATACTTAGCCAGATTTTCCTAAAGCTCCTCGTAAAACCTAGGGAAAAGGGCGATATCGCGCTTATAGGCGTACTTAGGGACTAGTTTTATTAAAAGGTTATTAAGTAGGTAGTTAATCTTATTATAGAGGTAGTTAATAGGATTATTATTATAAATATACGCTAGCTAGGCGGTATTTAAGTGCTAAAGAATATTAATACTATTATAAAGGGTACTAACCTAAAAACTAGTAATTAGTAGGATATAATTAGTAAGGGAATAGAGAGTAATAGCCTATATAAACTAGGATATTAAGCGCGAGGTGCTTATAGATAGAGGCGAGCTCCTAGAGCTAAAGCTACTCTATATTATAGCTATTACTACTAGTAGTAAGATTATAAATAAGCTTAGCGATATACTTCTATACTACTAAATAGTTACTAAGTATAGCTAGAATATAATAATAATAAAGAGGGGTTAGGATACTATTACGCTCCTAGATCTAGATCTAGTAGAATATATTCTAAGTAGTCTAGGCTATGCCCTAAAGCTCCTAGGGGACCTAGGAAACGTTAATATATAGTAACCTATTAGTAAATTAGTAGAGACTTATAGTAGTATATTTCTTCTTATTAAAGTTATAATAGATATACTTCTATGCGTGCTCGCTATATATATAGCGAAGGTAGATAATATCCTAATATATTTTATAAAAATAGCTAAGGTAAGGATAGCTACTATTAATATTACTAGTAAGATCGCTAGAAAGGATCTTAGGATTATAGAGGTATTTTATAAGAACTACGCCTATATGCGTAATATAAGATATTATAGAGAGCTATTAATAAGATACTAGAGAGGGATATAAGCGAGATTAGAGGAGAGAAGGGAAATAACTTAATAATTATAATAAAGGCTTATAAAATAGGTACTAAAATAGGAGAGGTAGCTAGACTAAAAAAGATTATAAAGAGGAGAAATTCTAACTAGGTTAGAGACCTTAAAAAGAAGACGCCTTTTTATATTTTAAGTTACTAGGTAATAAGGTAAAATAATTACTAGTTATATACCGCTAAACGGTCGTATAACTATTAGCAACTAATTAAAAAATAATAGTAATAATTAAAATTTAAGAATACTTATAACGCGCTAGGAAAACGAAAATATATTACTTACTATAACTACCTAGATCTAGTATAGAGGGCGAGAGTATATAATATAATAAAGGTATAAAAAGGCCGCCCTATAGTTAGTAACGATATCTGCGATAATATAGAGCTATATTACCCTACTAGTACGCCTTAGGGACTAAGGCTTTAGAGAGGGGGGTAATTATAAGGAATAATAGCGGGTGCAGGATATAGAGCTAACGCTATTAGTAAAGCATTAGTAAATTAGCAGTAAATATATATCCCCTTAAGAAACCTCTATAAGCTAGAGACTTAGAAGGTTAAACAATAGTTTAATATAACTACGCATACCTACGTTCTAGCATTCTAGCCTTTCCTAGTTTAGGCCTATAGCTATACTCTTATATATATAAGATACCCCTTCTTATATATATATACTAGTAAGATCTATTATAACACTATTTATAGTACTAAGGTGTATATTTAAGTAAAGTCGCGCCTAGAGACTTCTAGGAAACTCTTCATCATAATCCGCGCCCTATACTTCATAAATATACTATAAGCCTTCTTATATTTCTATACCTATTTAGCTAATAAGTAGAGGCCTTTGAATACCTCCCCCTTATTAATAAACTATAGAACTTCCTTCTTAATTAGGATATATATCCTATTAAACGCTACCTCTACTTATAACTTATAACTATTTATAAGTCTATTCTATATTTCTATAATAGTTATTAGGTCTAGGTAAGGCTATAGAGACCTCTCTAATATACCTCTAAGGAAGTCTTATATAAAAGCTATAGTATAAGTAAATACTACGTAATTCTCCTCTAGAGAGTTAGTCTCTCTAATTTATAAATATACTTATTATATTTAATCTATAATACTATAAGTATAGCGCTACAACTATAAGCCCTAACTAGGTAGTAATATATACTCGTATTCTACAAGCTCTATTATAGGGTTATAAAAAATAATATCAGAGTAGATAATAATCTTATCCTACTCTAATATCTATATCCTATATACTTAGTCTCTATAACAACTAATAAGGATACCTTTCTTAGCTTATATAGCTATCTTCTCGGTCTTTACCTATATCATAGGATTAATATAAGTAAAGTATATACTCCTAATAACCCTTAACTAACTTACATTAGGAATATAGTTTCCTCTTAGGCCTAATAGTTTAACATAGAGCGCTTAAATAGGCGTCTTCTTTAGTATTATTATAATAAAGGAGTAGTTAATAATATAGATTATTATTTTAAGTAGAAATAGGTATAGTTCTAATGGGAGCTTAAGATTAATACTTAAAGCATATACCTTATCTAATATAATTTGGATTGCGCGCTCTATAATACTATTCTATTTATATATATAGTAATAAAGACTCTACCTTTATCCTAGTATCTCTTAATATACGTTTAAGGTATATCATTATAAATTCCCCTATATTATCTATATAAATAGCCTTTATTATTATACTAAAGGCGTTCTTCTATTCTTAGAGGTATATTTATACTTAATATACTAGCCTATCCTTTATATCTATAAAGATAACTACTCTAAAGCGCGTTTTATTATTTATAACTAGTAGGAAGTACTTATAGTAATTTACTAGCTTTACCTCTTTAATATCTATATAAGGAATACCTCCTACCCTCTCTATATAGTACTTAGGTATATATAGTAAGTATTATAAACTCCATAGGAGATTATATATCTTATACAGCTATAGGACTACTAACCTAGGAGTAATTATATATCCTTTTATTATTTTAATAATCTTCTTTATCTCTCTAAAGCCTAGGTACTCTAACCTTTAGTACTAGGTCTTAGATTTAGTCCTTCGCTACGTAGTATATCTAACCTATACGCTGAAATCTTACTTATAGGTAATATTGTATTATAAATACCTACCTATTAGCACCTATTAATTAGTTCTTATTAAGGTAACCTCTACTAAGGTATAGTTATTTACTATTAAATATTTTAACTAGAAAGGTTAGTATATATACAACGTCTTATAGCTATATTAATTCCCTATTATTAAAGCATAGGGTAACTATACCTATATACTTAGAGTAGATATTACCTCCTTCTATACGGATTATATATAGTATTCCTAGAGGTATATACTCGTTCTTATTAAACTATGATAAGTTATTAATTATATATATATTCATAGCTATATCCTATACCTAAATGCTATTATTATATTTAACTATTCCTAGAATAATATCCTCTCGTCTAATCTCCGCGGGGTTATCTACTTATATTAAGTAACTTATAAGGTTATTCTAAGCTGCCTAGAAGTTATTTAAATCTATAAAGGCGCAGTAAGCTTATTCTATTACCTTCTAGCCCTCTTCTATAGACTCCTTCTTAGGTATATCTATCTTTTTGTTATTATGAGATAATAAAGTTAATAATTCCTTATCCTTAGGACTATAGTTAAGATAATAATGCTATATCATATTAGCGCGCCTATAACTAAAAAAGATATAGCTTTGCTAGTCCTTCTTAGGCTTTACCTTCTTATCTCCCTTAGTTATTTTATTTACTTAGGCTATAAATATAGCCTTCGTCTTATTAGTTATATAAGCCTTATCCTATAGATCTGCTATAAGCGCCCTAACTAACTTAATAGTACCTTTATATTACTTTAATTATTAATATATAGCTTAGTTAGTTATAGTACTAATCCTCTACCCCTTAAATAAACGCTTAAATAGCGTCTTTAGGAGAGATAGTACTCCTTACTTATTCATATCCATATTATAATTTGTTAAACCTCGATATATGTACCATTAGGTTGCTCTTTATTATCTTTAGTATATATATCTAGTCCTATAATTAGCCTTATAGTATAATACTATCGCTAGTATATATCTATAAAAGAGTCTCTTATATTTTAGAGGTGCTCTAAGTATATACTATAAGTAATAGCAATCCTTCTATAAGATTATTATATTTCTTAGCTATTATACGAAGATCCTCTATAGGGGTTAAGTAATCCCTAAGAGTAACCCTATATATTATAAGTCTAGTTTATACTTATATCGACTATGTAATCTAATTTATAAATCCCTTTAAGTAGTAATCCTTTAGGAACCTTTTTAAAAAGTCCTTAAAGTAGTCTATACCTAGTTTAAGTATAATAAGCTCCCTAAGTAGCGGGGTATCTATTATTATAATATCTAAGCTAACCTCTTACGTTCTAAAATATAAATAAGCTAGACTAGCTAGGGTTATTATTAATAATAGTAGTACTGTTAGAAATAAAGTATCTCTATTACTATTACTAACCTTAGGTAACGCTATGTTTATCCTAAGCGCTTCTTATAACTTCTACTAAAGAGCTTCGTTCTCTTTATACTTCTTCTGCTAAGCTAATTATAACTCTATAATCTTATACTAAAGATTAGTAATAACCTTATCTTAAAGCCCTATTACCCTAGTATCTTATAGTATAGTTATTATAACTATAAGTATCTCCGTAGGCTTCTTAGAAATATATTAACTTTATATAGCGTGCGTATTATATTAAATAATTATATACTAGTAGACTTATTATTCCAATAACTTATTATCATAAACGATTTAGATTTATAAAAATATATAAGTTATATAGTAAGGTTATACTATTATATAATAATAAAGATCCTATATATAATGACGGGTTAAAAACTAGGGTTAAATAAGCGTATTACTTATAGTTATATAAGCGAAGCTATCCTTATACCTAATTATAGTGCGACCCGTGCTCCTATTGTATATATTTATGTGCAAATAAGCCCTCGTATACTTATAACGCCTCTAACTGAAATGCTATCTAATATTACGCTCTACGCGCGCCTGCTTATTGCAGTGCGGCGCCACTTGCGGTCGTAATAACCTAGGGCCTACCTAGTAGTCCCCTATAGACTAGCGAAATCTCTACTAGAGAGGAAAGCTTCCCCTTTTCTTCTCTAGCTTAAATAAAGAATATTAAAATAACCTATTATTAAATAAACTCAGGTCTAACCCCTTATATATTTAAGCTTATTACTATAATAATAATAATAATAAGTGTAAGACCCCTTATAGAGATATTGCGGTAGCTCGGAGGATAGCTCGGAAAGCCTAGATATTAGGGCGCAATATTATTCAGCGAGATTCTCGATAAATCTAGCATAATATAGCATAGAGTTACATAGAAAATAATATTAGAACTGATGTCGAAAGATGTCCTTAATGATGTTGTATTCACTAAGCTCTAATTGCTCCTAAGAGGCGTGAGGGGCTGAATTGATTTGAAACGTAACTGCAAAAGCGGCTAATTATCTAAGCAGTTACGCTTAGACCGCTAGGTGGACCGTGCCCCACTTGAAATAGTTATATAGAGGATATCATAAGGAATATTCCCTTATTAGGAAGTATATAGTTATAACGTATATATGATTTTATATAGAGTTTTAAAATACTAAAGTACTATTAATTTATTAATTTATTATTCTTATTATTCTACTATTCAAGCTATTATATAGCTATATAGTATATATATACGTATAGGTGTTAAGTTATAAAGTTATTAGGTTCTTAGGTTAAGTTATTAAGGTTAGGTTATTAAGCTAGCTTATTTTCTTTATTTAATTCCTTAATACCTCAAAGTATTTATAACCGAAAGAGTATATTATACTCTAGAAAAGAGTATTTATAAAGAGTATTTATTGTAGTTTATGAAGTGTTCATAAAGAGTAGGTTATTAGTATTTATTAATATAAGATATTACTAAGAATATAAATTATATATTTGTATAATAAGTTAAGCCCTACTCCCTACTAGTTAATAAGATAGTTAATAATAATATAGCTAAAACTTAAGATAAGCTATTATATACTAATTCAATAATAGTACTAGGGTCCATCCAGTAATAGTTATAAGAGGTTAAGTAGGGGAATAACTAATATATAGCTATATAAAACCCTATTAGTATTACTAGCGAGGTATTAGTAATACCTAGTGTAGTATACTAAAAGATACTACCCCTACCCTAAGGGCTTTTAGATAAGTAGAAGGAATTTACCCCTTAGGTATAGTAAATAAGATATAAGATTACTATAAATAGGGCGTTCTACCCTATAAATAAAAAGATATAATACCTTATTAACTCCTATTTAACTATTACTTCCTAATAAGTAATCTCTACTTTCTATAGAGCTAGTAGTAATAATAGAAAGTATAACCTAGAGAATTTTATAACCTATCTTAATTAGACTTAAAAGGACCCTAATATCTAGTTATAAGCTATAGCCTAACTATAAACCTTCTAGTAGAAAGAGAATAAAGCCCTAGTAACCTTCCTACCTAGGCTTAAATAAGTATTAATTAATATAAGTAGTATAAACTAGCTAAGTTAAGTCTATATCTCACTTCAAGAGGTATCCCTTCCCCCTAGGCTAAGGGACTAACTAATTACTATTAACCTACTAGCTAATTATAATAGCTAGCCCCTAAAGGTTTAGAGTTTTATAAAGAAAATAAAGCGCTAGAAGGTCTCTAATAACTACCTAGTAACCTACTAGAGACTTATTACTAAGGATACAAAGGGGAATTATTATATACCTAGAGCTTTATATATCTTATAAGTTAAAGAGATAAGATATTATAACTATTAAAACGCTAGGTCCTCCTTAAATACCTCCTTAGTATAATACTACTAGCCTTAGAAAGGTGTAAAGGACTCTTATACTTATTATACTTATAGAGGTAGAGAGTATATTACCTAGCGCTACTCTAATAAGGAGAACTAGCTACTTAGGGTTATAAAAATGAAAACCCTAAAAGAAGAATTAATATAGTATAAGGTTATAAGTAACTATTAGGTAATAGCTAACTCCTTAGAAAAAAATAAGAAGTTAGAAAAAAACTAGCTCTAGAGTGAAATTAAGCCCTAGAGCTTACTAAGGAGGAGATATTAAGTTAAGAGAAATATAAGTAGGAGTAACTAGCTAATAATAAGCTTTTTATTTATTTACGTTAGAGTTAATACAAGATATCTAGCTTATACCCTAGTAAATAGTAAGAGTAATACTTATATAATATTAACCTTTCCCTAGCTTAATACCTTTACTTTTCATATGTTAAGAAAAGATACTAACTTATAAGGAGATATATACTTAATAAGCTATTACTAGGTAATACTCTAGATATAGTAATACTTAATTAAGAAATAAGTAGCTATACCTAGTATATCATTATATATATAGTTAATAGCTTAGACCCTAATATCCTCTTAGGGCGCCCCTACATAGAATAGAACTAGGTTATATATAATATTATAGCTTATTAAGTATACTATAAGAGGGGGCGCGTTAAGCTATACCTAAAGAATTAAGGAGAAACGCCGCTTATAAAGCAAATAAGGGCTATGAGGTTCCTTAATATACCTTTATTCTTTATAATCTACTAATACCTAATAAAATAGTAGGGTAAGTACTAAGAGGGTATTATAGAGATATTAATATAAGCTATTAGCTTAGCTAATCTTAAGAAAGCTTTAAACTTAAAACTAAAAGAGGATTAATAATATTATTTATTAAGCTAGGTGTTAAGGGAGTTTCTTAACCTATTTAACCCTAATAACGCTTACTTACTACCCCCTAGGTAACTTAGAGTAAACTACTAGATTAACTTTATACTAGGACTAAATAGAAGGGAGCTATTACTCCCTTAAAGCCCCCTCTATAATATATTAAGAGAAGAGCTACTAATATTAAAAAGGATCCTTTAAACCCTCCTAGATAAGGGGTTTATTAAAGCTAGTAGCTTACTTACTAGGGTATTAGTACTCTTTATAAGGAAGCTAGGTAGAGGAATTCACTTTTATATTAATTATAGAGTTTTTAATATAATTATCAAGAAAAGACTACTACCCCCTCTTATTAATCTCTAAGATATTATATTAAGTAAGTATAGCGAGGTAATATACTTAGTTAGATATAATAATAGCTTTTTATAAGTTAAGAGTAATAGAGAAGTATTAAGAGAGAACTATATTCTATACGTAGTATAGGTTATTTAAATAAGTAGTTTACTTATTTAGCTTAACTAGCGCTCTTGATAGTCTCTAATAATATATTAATAATACCCTATAGGGTTTCCTTCATAACTTTATTACTACTTATATAAATAATATATTAATCTACTCTAATAGAATAAAGGAAGATTATAAGAGAAAGGTCTAGGAGGTCTTCTAAAAGCTAGTAGATACTAGGCTAAACCTCGATCTCATAAAGTATAAGTTCTAAATAAAGAAGGTTAACTATATAGGGTTTATAATAATTATAAAAGAGGGCTTCTCTTATAACCTTAAGAAACTCTAAGTAATTACAAAGTAGTTACCCCCTATCTCTTTAAAAGGTATTTAAAGCTTCTTAAGGTTTATAAACTATTATAATATATTTATAGTAAGGTATAGGAATCTAATTAAGCTATTTATAGAGGTTATTAGGAAGAATACAATATTCTAATAGGGGGATAACTAGGGAAGAGCTTTCTCTTGGCTTAAGTAGCTTTTTAATACCTAGCTAGTATTTTACTAATTTAACTTAGAAAATAAGATTATTATAGAGACTGATTATTTAAGATTTATATTAAGAGAAGTACTCTCCTAAACTAACTTAGAGGGTACTAAGCGCCTTATAATATTCTACTTATAGAAGCTCTCCCTTATAGAGTATAACTGCCTTATTTATAACAAGGAGCTTTTAGTAGTTCTTTCTTACGTATATATATAGAGAGTGGAGCTATATAATATAGCTTCTTTTAAGGTATTAATAGATTACTAGGGGCTTAAATATTTTATAAAGAAGTAATACCTTATAAAGTACTAGAGCTAATAAGTAGAAGAGCTATCCTAGTATAACTTTATTATTAAATACTACCCTAATAAGGAAGTAATAGCTTCTAATACCCTTTCAGAAGAAGATATATTATAAACAAAAGATAGCTGGTAGAAATAGAGGAGTGTTTTATAGCTAATACTAGACTATACTTACCCCTATAGGGACCCTATACCTAGCCCCCTAGTAAGGAGAAGTTGGAAGGGCTATCTTAATATCCTAAATACTATAGTTTTATAATAATAACCGTAAACTATAAGCGCTATAGCTAGAAACTATAAAGAAGGATATAATATATAAAGCTATATATTATATAGTGACTTACTAGCTTTAGAGCTTTCTCTTAGATATCAAAGCTAAGGTTTAAATTAGTATATATAATATTAATAGTTAGAGGAGGCTAATATTTAGAGGGAGGCTATAGATACTTAGTAGGGAGAATAATAATAACCTACTAGGGGAGCTCAATATAAAGATTATCTCATAGAGCTATAACTTAAGTATAACTACGTACCTAGGCTATAATAGTATACTAGAAATAATAAGCTAGTAGTTCTACTAGCTAGGATAATTATAAGTAATATAGAGATTTATAAGGAATTATAATATCTATAAAAGGATATATATCTAGAGGTAAGCTAAGAGGGGTCTCCTAAAGCCCCTATGAGTACCTATCTAGTTATACTTAGACTTCTTAATAGACTTTATTATAAACTTACTACTTATAAAAGATAATACTAGCTAATAATTATAAGTAATAATAAATAGGCTAGGTAAGTTAGTAATATAAGAGGACAGAGGTATTATAGAGGTAGAAGCTTATACCTACTAGTTCCATACCTCCTACTTCTAGTTCTATAGGTTCCTATATAATATTATTAGTAATTAAGGGTTTAATTAAGTAAGCTACTTCTAAGTTAAGTTCTACTACCTTACTAGTATAAGGAGATTATTAAGTATTATATACTACTTATAAATTAATAGCAATACTAAGAGGTAAAACTAGGAGATATAAGCTATCTTATAGGTATTTATAACCTAGGTATAGGATAACTAGGAGTAGCTCCTACTTATTACTTAGCTAGGGCTTTATAATAAGGTGAGTAATATAACTAAGCTCTTACTATTCTTCTTAGAATATAAGTACTATATTAACGCTCTACTTATTATAAATAATATAGTATAAGAGACCCCCTCTAGGGATATAATAGCTACCCTCTAAGTAATAAGACTATCGGAAGTGGTAAACTTTATCTAAGTAAGTATTATAATAGCCTAGTAATATACTAAGGAGAATATAAATTAGTATAGGATACCTATAGAGGAGTATTAAGTAAGTAATAAGATTTAGCTTTTAATAGCTAACGATAAGAGCCCTAGGCCTAGTAAGAAGTTACTATAGTTACTTTATAAATATATTATAATAAGTGTCCTAAGTCTATATATTATTAAATTAGATATACCTAGTAATATCCACCTAAGGTTCTATATAAACCTCCTCTAGAGGGTACTAGAGGACCCCTTATCTACCTAGATAAGGATATATCCCTAGCTATTACTAATTATAGCTAATAATAGCGAATTTAAGTAGTATATAGAAGAGATATATATAGCGCGATAAAAGGTAGTTAGGCGAGGGTAGAGGCGCGAGGCCCTAGTTAAATAAAAGGGATATATGAAGCCTATCTAGGAGCTTATAAAAGCTATTATAGAGACTACTATAATAAATAGGTATAAAGCCTTATATAAGCTAGTTATAAATAATAATAGTAACCTAGCCTATACCTAGGGGAGGGCTAGCTAGGAGGGGGGATAGTATTATAACCTACGCCTAGGTTAAGCCTACCTAGGCTTCTACCTAGGCTTACTACCTAGAGAGCTACCTAGGGCTTACCTAGAGCTTATTAAAGAATCCCCTATAGACTAGTAAAATCTCTACTAGAGAGGAAAACTTCCCCTTTTCCTTTCTAGCTTAAATAAATAATATTATAGTAACTTATTATTGAATAAACTCGGGTCCAACCCCTTATAATAATAAAGAATAGCGTATTATTTCACATAAATAAAGATATAATTAGTCTATATAACATGGAGTAAAGTAGTTTAGAATTATTACTAATCCTATTATTTTAGGTATTATATTAATATTTTAATTAAACTAAGTAATATTTATTATAATACTTTAAATCCATTTCTCCTTTAATAATAGTATCAATATTTAAAGCTTATATTTATTAGACTATTACTATAAGAATAAATAGAATAAATATGTGGTTCTTTATCAATATACTAAAAAAAGAGACTCTAACTCTACAGGGAGCACTAGCTATAGCTAGCCCTAAGGAGAATGCTTCTATTAGCAAGGTTATACTATAGGTAGAATAAATCTAATTAGTAATACTATATATTCTATTCTCTATACTAAGGAGCGCTAGGTATTAGCTGTTTTAATAGGATATTAATTATAATATCTAGTATTTAATATAAGTAAATAATATAATAATCTCCTTATATAGTAGTCTCCTCTTAATATACTATCTTTTATATACCTCCCGCTGTTTTAGAGGTATATATACTCATAGAGATAATAAAAAATAGGAGATAAGTATATTATAGGCTATACCAAGGAGTAGCCATTTATTTTTATAGCTTATATACTACTTAAAATCTATAATTATCTTATAAAAAGGTTAAATAAGGAGATCTCTTAAAGATTAAAGGTAGTCCTTAATAACTACTTTACTAAAACCAAACTTTAATAACTACTTTATATAATATTTTAAAGTTTTATCTACTAAGTCTAATTATAGCTAACTTTATCTAACCTTAATAATGGCGTAAATATACTAGTAAGTACTTATTCTACCAGCTACTAGTTCCTATACTCATTAGAGGTATATATTATAAGATCTTATGAGAGATATATGGCAGCTCGGGGCAGCTCGGAAGGCCCGAATATTAGGGCGCGATAGTATTCAGGGAAACTTTTAATAAAACCAGTATAATATATAATACATATTAATAGATTTAAGCATAAGGAGATAATTTCAATAGATCTTTGATGGAATAATCAATAGAGAAATCGTTGAATATTAATGATATTATCTCTAAGTTACAAATCCTACCCTCGTGAAGTGAGGGGTAAGATATTCTAAAACGTAGCTACAAAGCAGCTAATTATTAAGCTTATTAAGTAAAATCGCGCTTGGATCACTATGTGGTCCGTGCGCAATTTCTGTATATTTATAGCTATAAGGCTAAGGATTATGAATATATATACATATGAATATATGTATATATATACATAAGGTTACTCAATAATGTAAATAATTAGCTACTTAGTAGCTACGTTTTAGAATATCTTACCCCTTACTTTATAAGAGTAGGACTTATAACTTAGAGATAATATTATTAATAAAATTCAACGATTTCTCTATTAATTAATTCCAGGAAAAATGTCCCCTTATGCTTAAATTTGTTAGCTTTCATAACAATATCAATCAGTCTATTAATATCTATTGCTCAGGCTTTTTCACCGCCCCTTTTGCTACTTATATACCTATTCTTATAGTATTATACTAAGTAACTTAAATTTATAAAATTATATTAGTTATACTACTAAAGTGGTTTATTAGTTAGCTACGCATATTAGTTAGCTACGCACTGTTTCCTAGACCCGCTTAGTTATTACCTACTTATATATTTAATACGTAATTACTCTATAAATATAATACCAATTTACTTATAAGAAGCTAAAATACTTCTTATTATTAAGGCGACGTAATTAATATATACTATAGGCTAAAAGCTAAGTATATAGTATATGGTAAAGAACTATAGTATTCCTAAAGGCTCGTTATATAATGGAATAAATAACTAACCTCGATACAAACCTATCTAACCTTAATAATATAAACTTAATCCAATTAAGGAGAAAATACTTCGCTAATATATTATGAAATAGGATACTAGGGGACTTTCTTTACGCTTTGCTAGTATAGGAAATATAGCTAATCTCCTGCTAGAAGTATATAATAATATACCTATAAGTAAGTAATAAGCTAGGCGGTTTATAGACTTATAGCCTGCTCTACGAAATAAGTTTAACCATTTATATAAGTATTATAGGGCTCTTTAAGAGGACCTAGAGGTTATTTCAAAGTAGTTTATATTATTATATAATATAACTACTAAATATAGCATCTAAGAGGAGGATATTTATAATTTTAATCAGACTAGCGTTATAATTACTATAATTACTATAATTACTATAATTACTATAATTACTATAATTACTATAATTACTATAATTACTATAATTACTATAATTACTATAATTACTATAATTACTATAATTACTATAATTACT
>JAVHLU010000850.1:0-44758 GCA_036785755.1 Colletotrichum ledebouriae | reverse complement strand
ATTTTCCTTAACTAGTAGAGGGTATAGGTTAAAATACCTATATAGTATTTCCCAAATTATACTTACGAACTAGGTGAATTTATTATAGTCTTTTTGCAAAGGGGCTGCGGCGTAATTCCGAGCTTAAACCTATTACTTTTATTAAAACTATAATACTAACTTAGAGGGTTCTTAATTAGGATTTAGTAATAATAAAGGAAGAGGAGGTTTAAATATATTTATAAGCCTTCTTATAACTTAATAAGGATAGGAAATAAGCTAAAAAGATAATTAATAGTTAATATAAGAAAACTATAGAATATTATAATAATTAATATAAGAGGATTATAAGGAAAGAGAGGCTAGAGGTAAGTAATTTAATACTAATATTTAATATTAAGAGCTATATTAATAAGTTATCTATTAAAAAGCTAGATTACTAATAGTAAGGCCCCTTCTATATCCTTTTATAAGCTCTAAATACTCTATTATATTAATTAGTAATATTAATAGGTAATAAGGTTATTAGAAAGATATTTAATAGGAATTAACTTTATAAATTTATTTAAGCTCCTAAAGGGTATTAAGAACTAAGTAACTTAGATATTTATAAATCTAATTTAGAAAAAAACTTAGTAAAAGTCTTCTTAATACTAGGGAATAAAGAATATAACAATTATATACCTAAGGAGGAGGAGGAGGAACTTATAATACCTAGGGAAAATAATTAGGAGAAAGAGGAGGATTTATTATAATTAATAATATAATTAAAATAATATTTAAAAGATTTAGAGAAAGTAATTAAAGCTCTAAAAGCTAGATAATAACTAGTTATTAAGATTTCTAAGATAATAAAGGAGAAAGAGAAGGAGTATATTAAAATAGAGCATCTAAGAGATATATAAGGTTTTTATTATTATAGCTTATTTAAATTAATAATATATAAACCTATTCTTATTTTCCCTTCTTTTTATCTCTTAATTTAAAAGTTTAAGATTCTAGGGATAATATTCCTAAACTTTAGGGATAAGGGTAAGAGATAGGATTAGTAACTCCCTATTTATTTAAAATATACCCCCTTGCTACTATATAATATAATAATAGCTTAGATAACTTTAATATCTATTAGTAGTTATAATAGGGTTATTAAGCCTAGGAAAGTATAAGATCTTTAACCTCCTAATAATAATACTAAAGCTACCCCTCCTTACTAAATAAATATAAAATTAATAACCTAAAGATAAGAGAAAAGAAGAGAAAGGGAAAGAGGGTATTAAAATAGTAGTTATTAACCCCTAGGGGGGATATTAGTAAACCCTTCTTACTCCCCCCCCCTTTTCTTAGAAAAGATTATTACTAATATTAGATTACTTTCTACTAAAGAGAAAGAGAAGGATACTTATTAAAAGGATTATATTAATTTTTATACCTAGATATACTTTAATTTTAGCTTTATAAACCTATTTAATATTATTTATCTTAATTTCTTATTAAAACCTAACTAGCTTCTTATTCTCTTTTTCTTTTTACCCCCCTTTTATATATTATATAAATATATCTAGAAACCCTATTTTCTTACCTTAATTTATAATATAAAGCCCTAAGTAATTTATAATTTCTATAGGGTTAAACTTTAGAAGTAGCTCTATTAAGGGTAATAAGAGTATATAAACCTAGCTTTAGGGTTATATTCCTAGGCTTATTAATAGTATTTATTAAGCTCGGAATTACGCCGCAGCCCCTTCGCAAAAAGACTATAATAAATTTACCTAGTTCGCAGGTATAATTTAGGAAATACTATATAGGTATTTTAACCTATACCCTCTACTAGTTAAGGAAAATAATATAGGAACCCTATACGTTCCTACTACTTGCAAGTAAACCCTTTAAATATTATAGAGTTAGATACGCGCTATACTAGGGCTAATTATATCGGAGCTAAACGGGCTACTAAGGCTCTTATAGCTTAGAAAAGCTACTATATAAGATAACTCCTTAACCTAAAAGGTTAACCTTCGAGTAAGGTGCTAAAGGTGCTACGAAAGCTACTATATAAGATAACTCCTTAACCTAAAAGGTCGACCTTCTAGTAAGGTACTACGAATACTACTATATAAGAGGTAACTCCTTAATTAAAGAGGTCTTTCCTAAGAGGTTCTTATAGCTAGAAGTATAAGAAGCTCTATGAGCAGGGCCTTATACCTCTCCCTCTTCCTTATCCCTATAACCTATAATAAATCCTTAACTATATTAGTACTAGACCCTATATATAAAAACGCTAAGCCTGCGCGAGGCACGCCCTTTAATACTAATAACGCGCGAGAGCTTACTAGAGAGTTTAATATTAATATAATTAATAAAACCCGCTCCTTCTTTAACTACTTTATTATATATAGAGAGTATATTATTAATATAGCCCTTAAGAGGGCTCTTATTAATACCCCTAGAGGGGATACTTATTATTATATTATAGCTAAGTAAGTAGACTTAGTAGTAGAAGCTAGGTAGGTTATTATATACCCTATAGAGTAGCCTTTCTTTAAGCAGGTCCTCCGTATTATTAAGGTAGAGGTAGCCTAGGCCCCTTAGGGGAATATTAGTAAGTATAGCTTATGCCGACTGCTTTAATATAGAGAGAGCGTTACTAATAATAGTATAGTAAAGATAGTAACGACTTCTAGCGGATAAAGCGGTAATAGAGGCGGTATTAGTAGCGTAGGTAGTGCGTAAGAGGAAAAGTTAATAGTTTCGTAGTCTATTAAATAATTAAAAACCACGTTATTATTAATATAAAGTTAAAGATCGTGAGGCTATAGGTACGTATAAGTACGGCTATAGTTAGGAGAGGATCACGTGACCGAAGGCTATATATTATTAGGAGGCGCGGAGTTAGAAGGTCTGTTGCACTTAAGCAGGTAAAATCACTATGCAGTGGCCAGAGGCCTTAATAGTATTTATTATAAAGGAGTAAGAAGTTAAACTTAGTTATAGCTATAACTATAGCATTTACTAGAATTTAGGATTATAAGATCTCCTTAATACTATTAAATTCTCTACTCCTCCTTACCTTATTATTACGCTTAATTCTATATCTATAGCGCTTATAGATACTTAGATTATTATATAAGTAACTCTCTTAAGTTTTATAAAAGAAGTACTTAATATAAGGAGTACTTAGTATAGAGATATACTTAAAGTATAGTTTATAGATATAAATACTAGTTATAGGGTTCCTAGTAGTATAAACCTACTCTTTATAGATAATATAAGGTATTATATTATAACTACCTTAGGATTAAATAAATAAACTATATATAGCTACTACGTACTAAAAGACCTTTATCTCCTATAATCTAGCGAGGGATATAGTAGAAGTATAAATAAAGACTTAATAGTAGAAGTCTATAGACCTCTTAGTTACTTTAAATATATATTCGAAGTCCTATTACTAAGATAAGCCTTCTAGAAAGCTAGCTTTACTACCTTAGTAGTTTTATTAGAGAATATCTATAATATAAAGGCTACCTCTAAGTATTTATTACTAGGGATATTGAGTTAAAGCTAAATAAGGCTTATAGCTACTTAAGAATCGTAATTATTAGCTAGAGGGTATAGGGATAATAATAAAAAGGGAAGGAATACCTAAAGTTAGTTATTAGAGAATTAAATAAAAAGAGGTATATTATTTTTCTTTATTTTAAGTATAGGGATATTAAGACTAAGGACCTAAAGGGTTATTACTAATAGGAGATAATAAGGGCGAGGTTAATTAGTATTTTTAACGCCTAAGATAAGGAAGTTATAGTTAGCTATAATAAGAAGATATAATTTATAAATATAAGAAAGAAAGTATAAAGGGGTCAAATAAAGATTAACATAGCTAGGTAAAGGTAGCTATTATAAGAGGAGAAGTTAATAATAGAGGGTAGAGGAGGATATTTATTTAATTTATAACTAGGCTGCTTATTTTAATAGCTATTACTAATTATAATTTCCTTTATCCTTTCCTTATATATAACTACCCTAATTTATTATTCTATTTATTATAGGCTTTCTTATCTTAAGTTTGTTTTATTTTATCAAGGCTAAAGAGGGTAAGAGAGGAGAGTTAATTATTCCTTTTATAAGCTACTAATAAATTACTATATTATTAAAGTAATTAGTAGATATAAAAACGCACTCCTAACTACTTGAGCCCTCTAGTTTCTCTCTCTTATAAATATATTATTTGCTTTTAAGCTTAATTTATTTACTATCTATATAATATTAGCTACTACGCTATAGCTCCTTCTTTTCTTTAAATATTACTTCTATTTAGCTCTTTAGTTTATAAATACTTAAACCTTCTACTTATTAACTTTTCTCCTAATATATTATAATAGGAAAAGTTATCTTTTCTAATAATAAAGCGTTAGATATATAGATCTAGGAGTTAAGATCTTTAAACCTTTCTATCCTTAAAGTTAGACTTTTAATAGAGCTTATACTTAACAAACTAAGTATAAGTAGGTTTTAGGTATAGGGAATAATAGAGATATCCTAGGCTTTAGACCTCCTAATAAGCTTAGTTACTAGCCTTAGCTAATTAAATATAGGATACGCCCTCTACTTAGGAAGGATAATATCCCTAGTTAGATAGACCTTTTTAATATAATATTAAAATATATCCTTATTAAGTATTAAAATAAGACCTTAGAAGTAGTAGAGAAGACGATTCGCCCTTTATACTTATAATAAGTTATAGCTAGTATATTTAATACTATTAGTATACTTGAATTAATAACTCTAATATATACTAAGGATATCTTAATACTTACTTATTACTTTATAAGGCCTACTAAGCCTAGCTAACTACTATATTATAAGATAGTTAGAGGTATAGAAGATAATTTTAAAAATAAAGATATAAGGGATATTATAGTTACTTAAATTAAGGCTAAGTCCCCTAATATACTCCTTATTTATCTATAAGCGCCTAGGTCTATTAAAGTAGTTATTATAAGTTAACTAATTAACTTATAAAATAGGAGAAACAAGTTTTATAATAATTAGTAGTTAAGGAGAGGAGCTAAAGGATAATTATAAACTCTAATATTTATTACTAGGAGCTTTCTACTAAGATATAAAGCTAAGGAAGCTTTAATAAAATAGCTATACCTAATAGAACGTTAATATATAAACCCTTTACTATAAGCCTCTAGTCTCTACTTTATTAATTTATTAGGTCTTTTATATAAATTAGAAGCCTAGTACTACTAAGGTAGCTTATTTAAATAAGGTATTAAGCTTAGATTAATAATTTATTAATAGCTTTTACTAATAAAATACCTCTTAAAGGATACTAAACTTAACTAAGAGTAAATAAACTATTATATAATTAATACTTTAAACTAAGAGATAAAGATATAAAGAAAAGGATAGCTTAAGAAGATATTAAATATTAAGTAGCTAAGTATACCTTTTAATTTATAACCCTAGAGGTCTCCTCTCTAGATAGGATAGATATTAACCTACTAATACCTAAGAATACTAATTTATAAACTAGTTTAATAGTTCTTATTAATTTAGAAGAGTTAGATAGAGAGGAAGGATTATTAAAAGAACTAAATATCTAGAATATAAGAAGAAGGAATAACTATAGAGGGATTATTACTTATAATAACTAGCTAACTTTATAAAGTATTTCTATTACCCTAGGTTTATAAAACTATTTATATTACTCTACTTAGCCCCTACTACCCTAAGAGATATTATATTTAACCCTATTAATACCTTAGTAATATTTAATACTATAAGATCTAAAAGGAACCCTATACTAAACAAAGATAAGCTTATACTAGTAGTCCTATAGTGTATATAATAGAGCTAAGAATCTATAAATTACTTAATAACCTAATATAGAAGAGGGTTATTTATTATAACTTTAGCTTAGGTAGAATATCTATTAGACCTCTATAATATATAAGGGAAGCTTATAAGATAAGAAGACTTAGATAATTTAGAGGTTATAGCCCTTTTTAGGTTTATAATTAAGAGCTATTCTTATAATATCTATACTCTAATCTATAAACTAGCCTAGTAACTTAGGAAAGAAATTAATAAAGCTTTTATAAAGCTTAAAAAGGTAGAAGTAAAGAACTTTTAAGATATTACTAGGGCTTTCTTTCTATTATACTATAGTAATTATTACTAGGCTGCGATCCTTATAGATTAGTTAACTAGCTACTACTTCTATTATAACTCTATATAGGACTAGAATAGTAACTAGCGCTTTATTAAAGCTATATAGAACCTTGATATATAGTATTATAAGATAGGAGCCCCTTAATAACTCCAAAAGCTCCTATTAATTAATACCTATATAGTTAATTTAGTTTAGTAGAGGGATAGATTTATATATAACCTCTAGTATATTAAATAAGCTAGAGCTCTAATTTAAGAAGGATTACTATCTCTATATTTTAGTAGTATAACTTTAAGTAATAGCGTATTATTCTCTAACTCTAAAATCCCCTTAGTTACTTAATATATATCTATAATTACTATAGAGTTCTATAACTTAATTATTAATAGTAGTATAGCTCTATACGATACCTTATTAAGCTAAGAAGACTTTAAGAAAGTACCTTTCTTCTCTCTATACCCTCTTACTCCTTTACTTATAGGTAATAATATAATAAACTTTAGAAGAAATAATAATATTATACTATTTCTTATAGTAGATATTCCTCGACTTATTTATAGATCATTAGTATTATCTAGGTTAGTTTTATTTAAGATACTAGATAATAAGCTTAAATACCTTAGATACTAGCTTTAGTTATAAGTCTTATAGATACTAAGTTATAATATAACTATTAAGCTATACCTAAGAGTTATACTTATAGATATACTATTATATCCTAAGCGACCTAACGTTTTAAATAAGTATAATTATAGCTATATAAACTATATCTAGCAGCAGGCTAACTAGTAGAACTATATTAAGTAGAAAATACCTAAGGGACTATATTATTATATCTTCTTATACTTAGTATAATAGGGCGGGTAATTTTAGCTATACTAAGGGTTAGAGTAGGCTAAGGAGTATAATAAAGAGGAAGAGGTAATAAAGCTATTATTAAGATATAACTTATAATAGAAGATAGTTAAACCTAAGGAACCTTCTTAATAATAAGATCGCTTACTTAGAAGACGTTATTAATAAAATAGATTTATAAATAGAGTTTCTTTACTATTTCTATAAAGTAGATTTATTTATTTCTTAAGACTCTCCTTTATAATATTATTAAGAGTCTTAAGGGGATAATTAGAATAGAATAAGATAGATTTAGCTATATAGCCTTTAAAAAAGCCCCCTTAGTATATAAGCTTATTATGAGAAGACTATAGAGTAGAGCGTAGAGGAGAGGAGTATAGTAGACTTTATTATTATTTATAGATTATTATAATAAAGTCCTTGATAATCCTATTTTCTTAGCGAATCCGCGCCTACTTTAGATAATCTCTTTTTAATTAGATCTATAAATTATTTTATATACCCTTTAAGCCTACTTTTAATATTCTTACCTATTTATAGGTAGAGTTATATTCTTTATTATCTTTCTAGTTCCTATCGGTTCTAGCCCTTTTTAATATTACTTAAAATTTATAAGTACTTAGAAAGCTTAAAAGTAGTTTTTAATAATAAAAGCCTTGCGCTATATTCTAAGGCTTTATCTACTAGGTGTAGTTATAGCTAACTCTATTTAATAGTAATAAGAGCGTAAATATATTAATAAGTATTTATTATTTACTTAAAGAAATAAACTTTCTTATTAAGATATATAATAAGGATAATTACTAGATAAGTAAATAGTATAGTAGTCTCTTTATATAATACTCTCTTCTTAATATATAATCTTTTATATACCTCCTGCTCTTATTAGAGCTATATATACTAAGAGAGATAATAAAGAGTAAAAGGTAAGTATACTATAAGCTATACTAAGGAGTAGCTATTTATTTCTATAGCTTATATACTACTTAAAGTCTATAGGTATTTTAGAAAAAAGATAAATAAGGAGATCTTTTAAAGATTAAAAGTAATTCTTCATAACTATATTACTTAAGGTAATCCTTTATAACTACCTTATATTATATTTTAAAGTTTTATTTATTAAGTCTAGTTATAACTAACTCTATTCTAATCTTAAAATAAAGGTATAAATATATTAATGAGTACCTATTCCTACTAGCCACTAGCTAGAGCTTTATTATATATATAGGGCTTATTAATAAAGAGCTAATAAGAGCTAATAAGGGCTAATAACAGTAATATAGACTAAACCAAGCTATATAGACCTATATTTATCTAAGCCTAAGATGAATTAGCTTAATTCTTTAAAAACCTAATTAGATTCGAGCTTCTAATATATAAGGGTTTAATAGTAATAAGAGAGTTTTCTTTTCTTTGACAAGCCTAGCTTCCTAAAAGGTAAAGATTAAACTTCCTAACGGAAGGTATTATTAAGCTACTTATAGAGCTTATTAAAAGGAATATAATATTTTAATAAGGGGATAACTAAGAATAAGCTTTCTCTTTGCTTAAATAGCTCTTTAATATCTTGATAATACTATACTAGTTTAACTTAGAAAATGGAATTATTATTAAAACTAATTATTTAGGATTTATACTAAGAGGGGTGCTCTCTTAGATTAACCTAGGGGATACTTAGTATATAATCGTCTTTTACTTATAGAAGCTCTTACCTATCAAGTATAATTACCTTATTTATAATAAGGAACTTCTAATAGCTCTTTCTTATTTAGATATATAGGGGGCGGAGCTATATAATATAACCTCCTTTGAGGTACTAATACATTACTAAGGGCTTAAATATTCTATAAAGAAGTAGCGTTTTATAAAGCGCTAGAGCTAATAAATAGAAGAGCTATCTTAATATAACTTTATTATTAAATACTATCCTAGTAGGGAAGTAATAGCTTTTAATACCCTCTCTTAGAGAGAATAGGATACCTTATAAGGATAGCATGATAAGTATAAGTAAGAGATGGTTTTATAGCTAATACTAAACTATACCTACCCCTATAGGGATCTTATAGCTAGCCCCCTAGTAAGGAGAAGTTAAGAGGGTTATAGTAATATCCTAGATATTATAGTCTTTAATAGTAACCCTAAACTATAAGTATTATACCTAGAGATAGTAAAGAAAGATATAATATATAAAGCTATATATTAATAGTTACTTACTAGCTTTAAAGCTTTTCCCTAGATATAAGAGCTAAGGCTGAAATTAATAAGTATAATATTAATAATTAAAGGAGGCTAACATTTAGAAGGAGGTTATAAGTACTTAGTAGGGATGATAATAATAATATACTAGGGGAGCTTTATATAAAGATTATCTAATAGAGCTATAACTTAAGTATAATTACTTACCTAGGCTATAATAATATACTAGAAATAATAAGCTAGTAGTTCTACTAGCTAGGATAATTATAAATAATATAGAGGTTTATAAGGAATTATAATATCTATAGAGGGATATATATCTAGAGGTAAGCTAAGAGGGGTTTCCTAAAGCCCCTATTGATATCTACCTAGTTATATTTAAACCTCTTAATAAACCTTATTATAGACTTACTATTTATAAAGGATAATACTAGCTAGTATTGATAAGTTATAGTAAATAGGCTAAGTAAGTTAATAATATTAGAGGAGATAGGTATTTTAGAGGTAGAAGCTTATACTTACTAGTTCCTTATATATTACTTCTAGTTCTATAGGTTTCTATATAGTATTATTAGTAATTATAGGTTTAATTAAATAAGCTACTTCTAGGCTAGATTTTCTTACCTTATTAATATAAAGAGATTATTAAGTGCTATATACTACCTATAGACTAATAATAATATTAAAAAGCAGAACTAGAAGATATAAGCTATCTTATAGGTATTTATAACTTAGGTATAGGATAATTAGGGATAGCTTCTACTTATTATTTAGCTAGCGCTCTATAATAGGGTTAGTAGTATAAATAGACTCTCGCTATTCCTCTTAGAATATAGATACTATACTAACCTTATATTTATTATAAATAATATATTATAAGAGACCCCCTCTAGAGATATAATAGCTACCCTCTTAGTAACTAGATTATAAAAAGTAATAGACTTAATCTAAGTAAGTATTATAATAGCATAGTAATATAGCGAGGAGAATATAAACTAGTATAGGATACCTTTAGAGGAGTATTAAGTAGGTAATAAGGTCTAGCTTTTAATAGCTAACTATAAGAACCCTAGGCTTAGTAAGAAGCTATTATAGTTATATTATAAATATATTATAATAAAAGTTCTAAGCCTATATATTATTAAGTTAAATATACTTAGTAATATCTACTTAAGGTTCTGTATAGACCTTCTCTAGAGAGTACTAGAGGACTCCCTACCTACTTAGATAAGGATAGATTCCTAGCTACTATTAATTATAGCTAATAATAGCGAATTTAAGTAGTATATAGAGGAGATATATATAGCGTAATAGAAAATAGTTAGGCGAGGGTAGCGGTATAAGGTCCTAGTTAAATAAGAGCGGTATATAGAGCCTACTTAGGAGCTTATAGAGGCTATAATAAAGACTACTATAATAAATAGATATAAAGCCCTATATAGGCTAGTTATAAATAATAATAATAACCTAGCTTATACGTAGGGGAGGACTAGCTAGGAGGGGGAATAGTATTATAAGTTATACCTAAGTTAAGCCTACTTAGGCTTCTAGCTAGGTTTATTACCTTAGGGAGCTACCAAGGGCTTACCTAAGGCTTATTTAATAATCCCCTATAGATTAGCGAAATCTCTATTAGAGAGGAAAATTTCCCCTTTTCCTCTTTAGCTTAAATAAATAGTATTATAGCGACCTATTACTAAATAAACTTAGGTCTAACCCCTAGGAAAAGCGAGGTTAGCGCTAGTAATTATAGTATAGATCTCTAAGGCTAATATATTATAAGTAACTCGTTTATACTTAGTAGAGCTATAATAACTCATATTACTATTAAATATAAAGGTTATATTATTCGTTATTCTATTAGTAAGTCTAATAATATAACCTAATTATAATATAAGGTCTTAATTATTAGTAAATAATCTATTTATAAATATGAATCGTTTAGTAGTAAGTAGCGATAATATAATAAATATTAGGCCTCGGTCGAGGTTAGCCTTTAGCTATTACAAGCGCTTATTTAGAGTAATAATATCCTTATTAATTAGATCCTAGTATTAGGTAGTTATGGGAATATTCGCCCACCTACGCTATAGTAAGTGGGACTCCTACTTGCTTAGTAAGCTAGATCCGGCTTCGGATCCGTGGCCCGGGTTAGAATAACTAGGACCTAGCGAGTAGTTATATAACCTATTATATAACCTACCTCGTTAAGCCTTATTATATTATTCCTACCTCGCTAGCTACCTTTTAACCTAACTTATTGATTAATAATAATTTAGACTTTATACTACGCCTACCCTCGCTCTCTTTAATATACCCGTATTATAAAACTAATACTAATTAGTACTTAACTTTATTATTATATTATAACTATAACCTAATAAGGATTAATATATTCAAGAGATAACATTTATTACCTAACGGTCCTAAACCTCCTCTTATATTTAATTATTATGCTAATAGAAACTTTAGGCTTTAGTTACTAATAGGTTAGCCTCTGCTTCTAACCTACTACTTCTAAAGTTATTACTAATATTATAAATAAGGTTTTAGATCCTCTACTATTAATAGTAACTATAGTCTATCCTATTATAATCTTAATACTAACGATTAATAGTTTGTAATCTTTTTTTATACTAGCTAAGTTATTACTCTCCCCTTACTTTTACCCTCTTTTAATACCTTCTACTACCCTTATAATTACTATAAACGTCTTATCTTATAACTACTAACTATACTACCTTCTATTAGTATTATCCTAGTTATTTAAAGCCCTCTACTAACTTCTCCCTCCTACCCTATATTAACTACCTATTTTACTAATTTTAACTCCTATAAATTCTTTTTAGCAAATTTAATATATTTAGCGTTATTTAGTACCTTTTAATACTAATACCTTTCTCGCTACTTATCCCTCCTTTAACCCCCTCCTTAAGGCCTCATAACTCTACTACTTTAACCCTCTATTTATATTACTAATAGTAATAACCCGAGATAATAGTAATAAGCCCTAACTACTTACTATAAGAAAGTAGTAATAAGCCTTATTACTTACTAAAATAAATTACCTTAATCTTAACTACCTACCTTAACTACTATATTAACGTAATATCTATATTATGATAAGGTTATCTATAGTTTTAAATTTTATAACTTCTAAACGTAGTAAGCCATAACTACCCGTATAAGATAGTTTTAGAAGGATTATAGCTTTAATCTTTATAGTAAATACTAAGTTACTAAATTAGCTTTATTGATAGTTACTAAAAGTCGACCTTCTAACTTTAGGCTGCCCCCCCCCCCCCCTCTCTCCTTCTGCTTAAATAACTCCTCCGTACCTCTCTTCTTTATAACTTTACTATTTATAATATTATAACTTTATAACCTTATAACTTTATCCTTAACCTTTTAACTTTATCCTGCTCTTAACCTTATTCTATTTATATTATATCCCTTATATCTAAGTTATAATAAGTATTAAAAAGCTTTTAGTAGTAGCTACTCTACTAGTAGCTAAGGTTTCGTAAATCTGTTATAAATAGCTCATACTAGTAGTATTTAACTTTCTAGAGTAAAAGGGTATATACTAAGTCGTTATTAAAAGCTACCTAGATTAGTTAATTATAATTAATTAATTATATTATTAAGACCTTATTTTATCTTTAACTCTCAACTTCTTATCCCCTCCTAACTTTTATTACCTATACTATTTTAGATCTATTTAAGAATATCTATCCTAGATAATAAGTAATTAATAATCCACTCTTTAGAGTTAATAAGATCTAGTAAGTAAGTATTTAAATCCCTCCTCTAAGCGAGTATTTTAAACCCCTCTTCTAATTTTAAACCCTCCCTTCTAAGTAATCCCTTTACTAAGAAGGTCACTTTTTTAGGAAAGTCTATTAAGTAATTATTTAAGTTCTCCTCTCTTTTTTAATCCTCTCCTCTAAGTAATCCCTTTATTAAGAAGGTCCCCTCCTTAGGGAAGTCCTCTATGTAATCCCTCTATAGGTCCCCTCTTTAGGGAAGTAAGTAAGTAAGTATTTGGAAACTATATAAAGGAAGGAACTAAGCTATTAGTAGGAAAGTAAATTAAGTAATAATAACTATAAGTTATTTAATATAGGCACTAACTACATAAAGCTATAGCTTAGGGATAGTAAGGCATGAAGATAAGTCTAACTATCTTATATAACTTCTAAATATAGCTCTATTACTCCTTTCTAATAGCTAATAATACTAATACCTCTCTTACCCCTTCTCCATCCCCTTTACTTTAAAATTAATTAGTAATCGTAATCCCTAATAACTTTAAAGCCATTATTAACTATAAGATATATAGTTAGCCTAAGTCCTTTAACTCTAAAGAGACTAACTAAGCTAAGATCACTAGCTATATTACTTACTATATTAGTAAGTACCTTAAGAACTATATCTAAGATTACTAACTATAAGCCGATTTTAAAGAAGACTTTAAGAATATTATTAAGATCTTTAACTATATAGATAACTATACTACTAAAGCCCTTTAGAAAGTCCTTATTAATAATAATATATTTATTATAATAGTATGTATATTAAGGAAAGTATTACTAATATTATTCAATAATCTAACTCCTACCTATAGACTAATAATAGCTTTAACTTAGTTAAATCGTAATACCTCATAATTATTAGAAGGTATAGTAAAACCCCTACTTTCTTTATAGAAATAATATAGGAGGTTAAACCCCCTCTTTGTTTTATTATTACTACTCCTATATAATAACGCTAAAAGCCCTCTACTATTCTTATATCCTTGATATATTAACCCCCCCCCCCTTATCCCCCTCTGGTAGAGACTACCTAACCTTATCTATTTTAAAATACTAGAAATAAGACCTTTATAAGACCTATAAGTTAGAACTAGTAAGCCTAATTCCTACTAAATAAGATCCCTTTCTTATACTAACTTAAGAGTCTTACTAAGTTCTATAGTAATAATAACCTTACGTATAGTTATAGTAAAATAGATATATTAGATTTAAAACTCTTTATTTTTAAGGATTACTATACTAAAGCTAGTATATCCCTATAGTAATGTACTAAAGCTTTTCCCCTTATATTAAAAGGAGACGCTTAAGAGTACTTTTCCTAGTATATTACTACTAAATACTCCCTATTACTATATATTAAAATAGTTACCTAGATAAAGAAGTACTTTGAAACTAAGGAATCCTATATTACTAATAAAGATTTATAAGATAATATTATATTACTTAATCTTATATACAAAGACCCTAATAAATCCGTTACTAAGAACCTTACGATCCTATTTAAAACCCTCTCTATTATTAAACTTACTCTTAATAAGGAATTTAATACTAGTAAAGGACCCCTCTATTATAAGATTTAAAGCGCCTCTTAAGGAGTTTAAGAGTATAAACTTATTCTCTATAAATATCCTACTACTTTATAAGACCTCTTTAATTCCCTCTATTCTACTATTAGTACTATATCTTAAATAAACTAAAGCCTTCATATATAATTTATAGCTTTAGAGAACCCTAAGGAGTATAATATAATATATACTAACTAATAACTCCAAGTTAATAACGACTATAATTTCTACTAAAATTATAATAGTAATAATAACGTTAGATTCTATTAAAACTAGCTATATTAATAAGGACCCCCTTTATAGTATTAATTCTATACTAATCGCTATAATAACCTTAGAAGATACTAGATTTATTATAAGCCGAAGTATTAATCCTAGAAGTATAGTAATAATAGATAGACATAAGGGTTTAATAGGTTTAAGTCTAAATACTCTTAGAATATTACTAAAGAGGAGTTTAACGCGTTCCTTATTAACTTTAAAGGTAATAATTGTTATAAGCTACGCCCGGGTTAAGCCTACCTAGGCTTCTGCCTAGGTTTACTACCTTAGGGAGCTACCTAGGGCTTACCTAGGGCTTACTTAGCTATTCCCTATAGACTAGTAAAATCTCTACTAGAGAGGAAAACTTCCCCTTTTCCTCTTTAGCTTAAATAAATAATATTATAATAACCTCTTATTAAATAAACTTAAGTCTAACCCCTTATATATTTAAGCTTATTATTATAATAATAATAATAAGTTAAGCGCTACTGATTATTAGCTAGTAAGATAATTAATAGTAGTATAGCTAAAATTTAAGATAAGCTATTATAAGCTAATTTAGTATGTAAGGGTATTAGTAAGCAGCGCTAAACGTGCGCCGAACCCTCGCGGAACCCTCGCACTCATACTTCAAAAGGGGCTTCGGCATACTATTAGGGAAGAAGCTAAGTTATACTTAATATACTACTATATACCTATTATTATATAAAGTCGTTATTCTTCCCTAATCTAGGCCTTTAGCTATCTATACCCTTATAATTATATAACTTCTACCTTATCTCGAGAGATTAGCCTAGAATTATAACTACGCGCCTAACTACTTGCTACGCTATTACTAATACTAGTACTAATAGTAAAGAATTTTTAGCCTTATCCGCCGCGCTTATTATAATAACTACTAATATAGCTACGCCCTTAACTATACCCTTAACTATATCCTTAAGCGACATAGTTATTATAGAGCTCCTATATATTATCTAACGCTAGGGTTATAATCACGCAGACCTCCTATGCGCTCTCGCTACCCACGCGCTAACTACTACGCGCTAATATAAGCACCCCCTAGCTTACTCCTATGCTACCCTTAAGGAGAACTCTACTCCTATATAAGTAGTAGATTAGCTTATTACTATATAGGATATAAATAACCTCTATAATACCTCTAATAGCTACTATATATAGTAAGTACTTATAAAGATATCGCTTATGCTCTAAATATAGTAATAAAACCACGCCCCTACCCTTAGCTACGAGGCTATATAGGCTAACTTTTTAGCGTTTACTCGCCGATCCTATATTAACCTAGCCCTCTAAGAGTAGTAGTTATATAGCTTACTCTATAAAGCCTAATAGGGGGATTAGAGCCCTCTCTACTTCTTTACTAAGTAGTTAGTAATACTATAAGTATTAGGAACGCCCTATAAAGATAGCTATATACTAGCTTTTTTATTCTTTTACTACTTAAGCCCCTAGGTTTAGAGGGACCTAGAGTAGTAGTAGTTTAATAACTAGAGGCTACTAGATATAGTTATAGCTACTAAAAGAGCCTAGGAACTACGCTATAAGTAGCGTGCTATTACTAAAGCGTTAGAGACTAAATAGTCTAAATAGCCCGCGAAGACTGCGCGCCCTGGAGTCTATATGACGTATAGTTATATAGGCTATACTACTAATAAGTACTAAAAGAACTATACTTATATTATTTACTTCTAGAAGGGGTATATAGAGGAGTGTTATTACTAAGCGGCTAGTAAGTTAGCGCTAAAGATAGCAAAGGTACTACTAAAGGTATCTATAAACGCTATATAGACTACTAAAGAGGTTAAGTACCTCGATTTATTAGAAGATAACTACTAAAGACCGTAGTTATATAGCTACTAGTTAGCGTACGATTAGCATACCCTTAGCGTCGCTAAGATATATAATAGTTATAAGTATATATTAAGTTTAGAATAATCCTATACTAGATATCGTATAGTTATAGGTATACGTTAAGTTTATAATAGCCCCGTGCTATATTTACTATAGGTATATATTAAGTTTATAATAATCCTATATGGATATTTAATAGGTATACGTTAAGTTTAAGATAACCCTATTATATTATAACTTTCGCTAAACGCGCGCCGAACGAGCGCTAAAGTAACGCTAAAATAAGTAGTATTTAGATAATTAGATAATTAGATTATTTAGATTATTATAGGATATTGTTTAAATAAGCCCGTAGCTAAGCCCACGAGAGCTAATATAAGCCTTAGGGACTAAGGCCTTAGAGAGGGGGGTAATTATAAGGGTATTAGTAAGCAGCGCTAAACGTGCGCTAAACCCTCGCGGAACCCTCGCACTTATACTTCATAAGGGGCTTCAGCATACTATTAGGGAAGAAGCTAAGTTATACTTAATATACCACTATATACCTATTATTGCGCAAAGTCGTTATTCTTCCCCGATCTAGGCCTTTAGCTATCCATACCCTCACATAGTAGTAGTAATAGAGTCCCTTTAGTAATAGTTATAGGAGTTTAAGTAGGGGAATAGCTAATATATAGCTATATAAACCCTTATAAATACTACTAGTAAGGTATTAGTAATACCTAGTATAATATAATAGAAGCTACTACCCCTACCCCTAAATCTCTAAGTAAGTAGAAGGAATATACTACTTAGGTATAATAAATAAAGTATAAGATTACTATAGATAGGGCGTTCTATATTATAAATATAGAGGTATAGTACCTTATTAACTCTTATTTAAATATTATATCTTAGTAAGTAGTCTCTACTTTCTATAGAGCTAGGGGGGGTAGGGGAAAATATAACCCTATAAACTTTATAGCTTACTTAGACTAGATATATAAGGACCTAAATATCTAGTTATAAGCTATAATTTAATTATAAACCCTCTAGTAAAAAGAGAATAAATCCCTAGTAACTTTCTTATTAAGATTTAAGTAAAGACTAGCTAATATAGGTAATTTAAACTAGCTTAGTTAAGTCTAGATCTTACCCCTAGAGGCCTCCCTTACCCCTAGGCTAAGGGATTAGCTGATTACTATTAACTTACTAGCTAATTATAATAGCTAGCTCTTAAAGGTCTAGAGTATTATATAGAAAGTAGAGCGCTAAAAGGTCTCTAATAACTACCTAGTAACTTACTAGAGACTTATTACTAAGGATACTAAGGGGGATACTTATATAGCTAGAGCTATATATATCTTATAAGTTAAGGAGGTAAGGTACTATAACTATTAAAACTCTAGGTCCTCCTTAGCTACCTCTCTAGTATAATACTAAGAGCTTTAGAAGGGTATTGAGTTCGGAATTACGCCGCAGCCCCTTCGCAAAAAGACTATAACAAATTCACCCAGTTCGCAAGCATAATTCGGGAAATACTATATAGGTATTTTAACCTATGCCCTCTACTAGTTGAGAAAAACAATATAGGAACCCTATACGTTCCTACTACTCGCAAGCAAACCCTCGCATAAAGTCGGACGCTACTATAACTATTAAAACTCTAGGTCCTCCTTAGCTACCTCTCTAGTATAATACTAATAGCTTTAGAAGGGTATAAGGGACCCCTAAACTTATTATATTTATAGAGCTAGAGGTTATATTACTTAATACTACTTTAATAAAGAGGACTAGCTACTTAGGATTATAAAGGTAAAAACCTTAAATGAGGAATTAGTATATTATAAGGTTATAAATAATTACTAAGTAATAACTAACTCCTTAGAAGAAGATAAGGAGTTAGGAAAAGATTAACTCTAGAGTAAAATTAGGCCCTAGAGCTTACTAAGGAGGAGATATTAAGTTAAAAAGAATATAAATAGGAATAACTAACTAATAATAAGCTTATTATTATTTAAGGTAAAGTTAATAGAGGATATCTAGCTTATATCTAAATAAATATTAGGAGTAATACTTATATAATAATTAACTTTTCCCTAGCTTAACGCCTTTACTTTCTATATATTAAAAAGAGATATTAACTTATAAGGAGGTATATACTTAGTAGACTATTACTAAGTAATATACTAGGTATAGTAGTATTTAACTTAGAAATAAGTAGTTATACCTAGTATACCTTTATATATATAGTTAATAGCCTAGACCTTAGTATCCTCTTAGGGCGCCCTTATATAGAATAGAACTAGGTTATTTATAATACTATAGCTTATTAAGTATATTATAAGAGGGGATAGGTTAGGCTATACCTAAAGGATTAAGAAGAAACGCCCCTTATAAAAGAAATAAGGGTTATAAAGTTCCTTAATATACCCTCGTTCTCTATAATTTACTAATACCTAGCGAGATAATAGGGTAAGTATTAAGAGGGTATTATAGAGGTACTAATATATACTATTAGCTTAGCTAATATTAAGGAAGCTTTAAACCTAAAACTAAAGGAGGATTAATAATATTATTTACTAAGCTAGGTCTCAAGGGAGTTTCCTAACCTATTTAACCCTAATAAGGCTTATTTATTACCCCCTAAGTAACTAGGGGTAGTACTAAGCTAGGTCTTAAGGGAGTTTCCTAATCTATTTAACCCTAATAAGGCTTATTTATTACCCCCTAAGTAACTAGGGGTAGACTACTAAATTAACCTTATATTAGGATTAAATAGAAGGGAGCTACTACTCCCTTAAAGCCCCCTTTATAGTATATTAAGAGAAGAGCTACTAGTATTAAAAAAGACTTTATAAGACCTCCTAGATAAGGGGTTTATTAAGGCTAATAGCTTACCTACTAGGGTATTAATACTCTTTATAACGAAGCTAGGGGGAGGAATTCGCTTTTATATTAACTATAAGGCTCTTAATATAATTACTAAGAAAGACTACTACCCCCTCTTACTAATCTTTAAGACGCTATATTAGATAAGTATAGCTAAGTAATATACTAAGCGAGATATAATAATAGCCTTCTATAAGTTAAAAGTAATAAAAGAGTACTAAGAGAGAATTATATTTTATACCTAATATAACTTATTTAAGTAAGTAGTTTACTTATTTAGCTTAACTAGCGCTCTTACTAGCTTTTAGTAATATATTTATAATACTTTATAAGACTTTCTTAATAACTTCGTGATTACTTATATAGATAATATATTAATCTACTCTAATAGAATAAGGGAAGACTATAAGAGGAAGGTCTAGGAGGTCCTCTAGAGGCTAATAGATATAAAGCTAAACCTTAACCCTATAAAGTATAAGTTCTTAGTTAAGAGGGTTAAATATATAGGGTTTATTATAATAATAAAGAGGGTCTTTCTTATAACCTTAAGAAACCCTAGGTAATTACTAAATAGTTACCCCCTACCTCCCTAAAGGGGGTCTAGAGCTTCTTAGGGTTTATAAATTATTATAATATATTTATACTAAAATATAGGGATATTATTAGACTATATATATTACTTATTAAGAAGAATATAATATTCTAATAGGGAGATAACTAAGAATAAGCCTTCTTATAGCTTAAGTAGCTTTTTAATACCTAGCTAGTACTTTATTACTTTAATTTAGAAGATAGGATTATTATTAAAACTAACTA
This sequence comes from Colletotrichum ledebouriae, assembly GCA_036785755.1. Classification (NCBI taxonomy): domain Eukaryota; kingdom Fungi; phylum Ascomycota; class Sordariomycetes; order Glomerellales; family Glomerellaceae; genus Colletotrichum; species Colletotrichum ledebouriae. Next base: position 24,341 of record JAVHLU010000850.1, on the reverse strand, counting down.
TTTAGGATTTATATTAAGAGGGGTATTCTTATACGTTAACCTAGAGGGTACTTAGTATTTTATAATATTCTACTTATAGAAGCTATTAGCCTCTAGAGGGCCTCCTAGACCTTCCTCCTATAGTTCTCCTTCTTTCTTTTAGAGTAAATTAATATATTATTTATATAAATAGTAATAAAGTTATTAAAAACGTCTTATAGGATATTATTAATATATTATTAGAAGCTTAGAGGGATATTAGTTAAGTTAAATAAGTAAACTACTTACTTAAATATTTTATATTAAATATAAATATAATTCTCTCCTAATACCTTTCTATTACCCTTAACTTATAAAAAGTCATTATCATATCTAACTTAAGATATTACTTAGCTATACTTACTTAGTATAACTTCTTAGAAATTAATAAGAGGGGGTAGTAGTCTTTCTTAGTAATTATATTAAGAGCCTTATAATTAATATAGAAGTAAATACCTCTACCTAGCTTCCTTATAAAAAGTATTAATACCCTAGGTAGGGAGTTACTAGCCTTAATAAACCCCTTATCTAGCAGATCTTATAAGGTCTTCTTTAGTATTAATAGCTCTTCCTTTAATATATTATAAAGGGGGCTCTAAGGGAGTAGGGGTTTCTTTTTATTTAATCCTAATATAAAGTTAATCTAGTAGTTTACTCTAAGTTACTTAGGGGGTAATAGATAAGCCTTATTAGGATTAAAGAGGTTAGGGAATTTCCTTAAGACCTAGCTTAATAAATAGTATTATTATTCTACCTTTAGCTTTAGGTTTAAGGCTTTCTTGATATTAGCTAAGCTAATAGCTTATACTAATACCTCTATAATACTCTCCTAGTACTTACTTTATTATCTTACTAAGCGTTAGTAGATTATAGAGAATAAGAGTATATTATAAAACCTTATTACTCTTATTTCCTCTATAAGGAGCGTTTCCTCTTAATCCTTTAAGTATAACCTAATATACCCCCTCTTATAGTATACTTCGTAAGCTATAGTATTATAAATAACTTAGTTTTATTCTATCTAAAGGCGCCCTAAGAGGATATCTAAGTCTAGGCTATTAACTATATATCTAAAGATATACTAAGTATAGCTACTTATTTATAAGTCAAATATTACTCCCCTAGGGTATTACTTAGTAATAGCCTACTAAGTATATATTCCCTTATAATATCTTTTCTTAATATATAAAAAGTAAAGGTATTAAGCTAAGGAAAAGTTAATTATTATATAGATATTACTCCTAGTATTTACTAGGATATAAGCTAGATATCCTCTATTAACTCTAACTTAAATAATAATAAGCTTATTATTAGCTAGTTATTCTAATTTATATTCCTCTTAACTTAATATCTCCTCCTTAGTAAGCTCTAGGGCCTAATTTCGCTCTAGAGTTAGTCTTTTTCTAACTCGTTATCTTTTTCTAAGGAGTTAGCTACTACTTAGTAGTTATTTATAACCTTATAATATATTAGGTCTTCTTTTAAAATCTTTACTTTTATAACCTTAAGTAGCTAGTTCTCTTTATTAAAATAGCGCTAAGTAATATACGCTCTAAGTTTATAATATAATAAGTATAAGAATCTTTTATATCTTTTAATAAGTATTAGTATTATACTAGGGAGTTACTAAAGGAGAACCTAGAGTTTTTATAGTTATAATATCTTACCTCCTTAACTTATAAGATATATATTACTCTAGTTATATAAATATCCCCCTTAGTATCCTTAGTAATAAGTCTCTAGTAAGTTACTAAGTAGTTACTAGGGGCTTTTTAGTGCTTTATCTTTTATATAATACTCTAAACCTTTAAGAGCTAGCTATTATAATTAGCTAGTAGATTAATAATAATTAGCTAATCCCTTAGCTTAGGGGTAAGAGAGGCTTTTAAAAGCGAGATCTAGACTTAACTTAGCTAGTTTATACTACTTATATTAGCTAGTATTTACTTAAACCCTAATAAGAAGGTTACTAGGGCCTTATTACCTTTCTAGTAGAGGGTTTATACTTAGGCTATAGCTTATAATTAGATATTAGAGTCCTTATAAGTTTAATTAAAATAGGTTATAAAATCCTCTAGGTTATATTATCTATTATAACTCCTATCTCTAGAGAACGTAGAGACTACTTATTAAAAACTAATATTTAAATAGTAGTTAATAAGGTATTTTACCTCTATATTTATAGGGTAGAGCGCCTTATTAATAGTAATCTTATATCTTATTTATTATACCTGGAGGTATATTCCTTCTACTTACTTAAAAGCTTCAGGAATAGGGGTAGTAGCTTCTAATATATAATACTAAGTATTACTAGGGCCTTACTAGTAGTACTCATAGGGGTCTATATAGCTATATAATAGCTATTCCCCTACTTAACCTCTTATAACTATTACTAGTGGGATTCTAGTATTACTATTAAGTTAGCTTATAATAGCTCGTCTCGAGTTTTAATTATATTATTATTAAGTATTTTACTAAGTAGTAGGGAGTAGCGCTCTACTTATTATTATTATTATCATAAGGAGCTTGAATATATAAAGGGTTAGACCTAAGCTTACTTAGTAATAAGTCGCTATAATACTATTTATTTAAGCTAAAAAGGAAAAGGGGAGTTTTCCTCTCTAATATAGATTTTATTAGTCTATAAGGAGCTACTAAGTAGGCCCCGGGTAAGCCCTAGGTAGCTCCCTGAGGTAGTAAACCTAGGTAGAAGCCTAGGTAGGCTTAACCTGGGCATAGCTTATAACATTAGGTACTAATAGCATAGCCTCTACTTCTAACCTAAGACCTCTTAACTTATTACTAATATTATAAATAGAGTTTTAAATCCTCTACTATTAATAATAACTATAGTTTATCCTATTATAACCTTAATACTAATAATTAATAGTTTATAATCTTTCGTTACACTAGTAAAGCTATTAGTTTCCCCTTACTTTTACCCTCTTTTAGTACCTTCTGCTACCCTTATAATTACTACGTTATATCCTATACCTACTAACTACGCTACCTTCCTTTAGTATTATCCTAGTTATTTAGAGCCCTCTACTAACCTCCCCTCTTTCTACTATATATTGCCTACCTATTTTACTAATCTTAACTCCTGTAAGTCTTTTTAATAAATTTAATATACTTAGCGTTATTTAATACCTTGTAGTACTAATACTAGCCTCGCTACTTCTCTCTCTTTTAACCCCCTCCTTAGCGCTTAAATCTATTACTTTTAACCCTCTATTTATATTACTAATAGTAATAACCTAAGATAATAGTAATAGGCCCTAACTACTTACTATAAGAGAGTAGTAGTAAGCCCCCATTACTTACTAAAGTAAAGTACTTTAATCTTAACTAGCCGCCTTAACTTCTATATTAATATAATATCTATGTTAATATAAGGCTATTTATAGCTTTAAACTTTATAACTTCTAAATATAATAAGCCCTAATTACTTATATAAGCTAGTTTTAGAAGGATTATAGCTTTAACGTTTATAGTAATTACTAAATTAGGTTTATTTATAGTTACTAAAAGTCGACTTCCTAACTTTAGGCTACTACCTCCACCCTCCCCCCCCTCCCTCCTCTATTTAAATAACCCCTATCCTAGCTTCCTCTTTTTTATCTAACTTTACTACCTATAACGTTATAGCTTTATAACCTTTACTTCTTACCTTTATCCTACCTATATTATATTTATTATATCGAAGTTATAGTAAGTATTAGAAAGCCCTTAGTAGTAGCTACTCTACTAGTAGTAAAGGTCTAGTAGATGTATCCTATTTAGCTTATACTAGTAGCGCTTATTCTTCTAGAGTAAAAAGGTATATATTAAGTTTTTATTAAAGACTACTTAGATTAGTTAATTATAATTAATAATTATATTATTAAGACCTTAGCCTTTCCCCTTCTTATCCCCTTTTGAAGCTATTACTTTTATTACTTTAGATCTATCTAAGAATCTATCCTAGATAATAAGTAACTAATAATCCCTTTTTTTTAGAGTATCCCCTCTCCAGGGTTAATAAGATCTAGTAAGGTAGGTAAGTAAGTATTTTAAACCCCCTCCTCTAAATAATCCCTTTTTTTAAAAAGATCCCCTTTTTAAGGAAGTCTATTAAGTAATCCTTTAAACTTTCCTGTTTTTTAAACTTTCCTCTTTTTTAATCCTTCCCTCTAAGTAACTCTTTTATTAAGAAGGTCCCCTCCTTAGGGAAGCTCCCCCTTCTAGTAATCCCTCCCTAGGTCCCCTCTTTAGGGAAGTAAGTAATCTCTTTTAAAAAGTCCCTTTTTTCGGGAAGTAAGTAGGTAATATATAGAACATATATAAGAGATAAAACTAGGTTATTAAGAAGACAAAGATTAAGTAATAGTAACTATAAGTTACTTAATATAGGGATTAACTACTTAAAGCTATAGCTTAGGAATAGTACCCTTAGTTAAGATATAGGAATAAGCCGAACTATCTTATATAACTTCTAAATATACCTCTATTAATCTTTTCTAATAGCTAATAATATTAACACCTCCCTTAGCCCTTTCCCTTCCTCTTTACTTAGATATTAATTAGTAATCCTAATCCCTAATAAATTTAAAGCTATTTCTAACTATAAAATATATAATTAACTTAAATCCTTTTACCCTAAAGAGATTAACTAAGCTAAGATTGCTAGCTATATTACCTATTATATTAGTAAGGACTTTAAGAACTATATCTAAGGTTACTAACTATAAGCTAACCTGAAGTAAGGTTTTAAGGATATTATTAAGTTATTTAACTATAAAGATAACTATACTATTAAGGCCCTTTAGAAAGTCCTTATTAATAATAATATATTTATTATTTATAATAGTAATGCCTTCTATTAGGAAGGTTAATCTTTACCTTTTAAGAAGCTAGGCCTACTTAAGAAAGAAAACTCTCTTTATTACTATTAAACCCTTATATATTAAAAGCTTAAATCTAATTAGTCTCTTAAAAAATTAAGCTAAGTTATCCTAAGTCTAGATAAATATAGGTCTATATAAATTAATTTAATTTATATTATTCCTATTAGCTCTTATTAGCTTTTATTAGCTTTTATTAGCTTTTATTAGCTCTTATTAGCTCTTATTAGCTCTTATTAGCTCTTATTAGCTCTTATTAGCTTTTATTAGTTTTTATTAGCTCTTATTAGCTCTTATTAGCTCTTATTAGCTCTTATTAGCTCTTATTAGCTCTTTATTAATAACCCCTATATATATAATAAGGCGCTAGCTAGTAGCTAGTAGGAATAGTACTTACTAGTATATTTATACCTTTATCAAAGTTAGATAGAGTTAGCTATAACTAGACTTAGCTAATAAAACTTTATAATATAGTATAAAGTAGTTATTAAGGACTGCCTTTAGCGAAGTAGTTATTAAAAATTACTTTTAATCTTAAAAAGATCTCTTTATTTATCTTCTTTATAGAATATCTATAGATTTTAAGTAATATATAAGGTATAAGAGTAATATAAGACTCAATAGCTATTTTTTAGTATAGCTTATAATATATTTACCTTTTACCCTTTATTATCTCTCTTAGTATATATAGCTATAATAAAAGCAGGAGGTATATAAAATACTATATATTAAGAAAAGAATATTATATAAAGAGTATACTATACTATTCACTTATTTAGTATTTATCCTTATTATAAATCCTAATAAGAAGGTCTATTTCTTTAAACATATAATAAATACTTATTAGTATAATTATACCTTTATTAAGGTTAATTAGAGTTAGCTTTAACTAGACTTAGTAAATGAAACCTTAGAGTATAGCGCGAGGCTTTTATTATTAAGGATTATTTTTAAGCTTTTTAAGACCTACTTACTTATGTTTTTATAAGGTATTTATAGATTTTAAGTAATATATAAACTAGCCCTTATTATTAAGTTAGAGCTTTAAGTTATCTCTAGAGATATATAGCTTAAGTAGATATAACTTATTAATATTATCACTTTATAAGGTACCTATAGATTCTAAGTAGTATATAAGCTATAAAAATAAAAAGCTACTTATTAGTATAGCTTATAATATACTTACCCTCCTATCCCTCTTTATCTCTCTTAGTATTAGGATAGGATAAGATAGACTTAGCTGCGCAGCTTTTAAAAAAGCCCCCTTAGCACACAGGCCTATTATAGGAAGATAATAGAGTAAACCGTAGAGGAGAGGAGTATAGCAGACTTTAGTATTATTTATATATTATTACTATTAGTACTTTAATAATCCTATACCTCGTTTTTTAATATTTTCTTAGCGAATTTATACCTAATTTAGATAATCTCTTTTAATTAGATTTATAAATTACTTTATATATCTTTAAGCCTATTTTTAATATTCTTATTTATTCACAAGTAGAGTTATATTATTTATTATATTCCTAATTCTTATTAGTTCTAGCTCTTTTTAATAATAGTTAGAGGTAGATTCTTTTACTCTTTTTAATAGTTTTTATCAGCCTCTTTGAGCGTTAGATACCTTTGCTATATCTATATATCCTAGCTATTAATATATATATAGTTGTCCTACTTTAAATATAATAATAGCTTCAAAGAATCTATGAATAATAAAAATAATAATATAATTAATAATAAATATAGTTTAGAAGAGAGGAAGATATCTATAAACCTACTTTAGTTCTAAAGGAATAGTAATAGCTATACTTTCTTATAGAATTAAGGTAGGAATAATATAGACCTTAAGATCCTCTCTTTCTCCCTTTTTATATTATTAGTAGGTTCTAGCGAGTATATCCCTTTCTATTTCCCTTATATATTATTATAACTATTATTATTTAACTAGCAAGTTATAGCTAAGGTAGCTAAGATAGCTATATATAAGACTAATATAGTAATTAGTAGTCTTACTAAGCTAATAAATATAGTAATATTAACTAGATTAGTAACTAGTGTCACGGCGCTAAGTTAGACCTCCCTGAATTTCGGGTCACGTGACTTGCAAGTCACGTGACTTATAGGTCACGTGACTTATAGGTCACGTGATTACTAAGCGACTCTTTAGCCTTCCGGGGCTATGCTAGCCTATAGTTAGACTTTCTCCTTCTCTAATATAGAATCTACTTAATATAGCGTAATTAAAGTATATTAACCTTCGCTTATTCGCTATTTGTAATACTATTCTATATTTATCTATTTATTCTCTAGAGATAGAAGTATAATATCTTAACTTACTACTACTCTAACTTTATTAATTAACTAATGCGAGTATAGCACCCGACTAAGCGCTAAGCTAACTAATCTATGCTAACTAACCGACCTGAAATTAATTAATACCTCCCCTCTACTTTATTATTAATATATTAAATAAGTTATAACTAGCTAGCTATAGCTATAAAGCTATAACTATGCTTATGCTTAATATTAGAAGGCTTCTAGAGCCTTATATTCAAACCTTTTAACACTACTATACTATACTACCTAATTATAATACTCCCTTATATAAAGACCTAAAGGTTTTTAACCCAAATAAACTTATATATAAGTAGCCTATTAAAGGCCTATTTATAGACCTTAATATAGAGGGATGCGAGAGCTTAGCCTAGAGCGCTATTACTAAGCTATAGAAGTTCCCTAACCTCCTTATTATTAACTATAATTACCTAGGTAAGGGCTAAAAGATTACCCTTACTCTTAATAATATAATATAGCTATTTTAAAATAACCCTAATTTAACCCTTACTTAGATTTAAGACTAGCTTATAAAAAGGGCTACTTAAGGTACTAAGTCTTAAGCCTTATATACTAAATATATTACTATTAGTAATAACCTTAATATACTATATAATATAGCTCTACGCCTAGAATATAAAAATCAAGAGCTCTAGGAGCGCTTAGAAGATACCTACGCTGCTATTAATAACGCTAAGTAATCTACTATACTTACGTATTACTAAGAGGAGCGTAATTAAGCCTAATACGACGCTACTACTATTATAAAGGAGTATAATAAGGTAAGGGATACTAACGAAGCCCTACTTTAGCGTTTTAAATATAATATAACTACTACGCCCCCCCCCCTATAAGCCCTCCCTCTAGTAACTATAGCGCTATGCTTTAAGTAATCCTTAACTAAATAATATACCTTAAGAGTTAGGTCCGCTCTAGCTTACTTATATTAACTACTAGCTATAGTAATACCTACCCTACTAAGATACCTAAAGTCCCTATTTTTATAGGTACTAAGGGTACTAATCCTAAGTACTTAAAGTTTAATACCTAGCTTTTCTATATTAAAATACGCCTTAATAATAAGGAGTATTATAGCGAATCCTAACTCTTTAAGTATATACTCTTACGCCTTAGAGGAACTACTTATAACGTTCTATCCCCTCTCCTCTTAAGCGACCCCCCTTAAATTATTATAGTAGAATAGCTTATTAAAGAGCTAAAGGGTATCTTTATAAACCTAGTTTAGTATAATAAGGCCTAGATAAAGCTTAATACCCTTACTATCTTATTTAAGGATATTTAGGTTAACTAAGTAACTTTTACTAAACTTACTTATAAGGCTAAGCTCTTAGAATCTTAGTAGTACTAGAAGTTCTATAAGAAGTTACCTACCTCCCTCTAGAATTAGTATTCTATTTATTATATAAATAGTACCCTTAACTTCTAGGACTATACTACCTAGGTCTATATTATAGCTTATATTATAATACCTCTTAATACCTATTTAGCTAACTAAACTACTATATAAGGCCTTGCCCTAGTAGCCTGCGCTAAACCTTCTAGTAGAGAGAACCCTTATACTTAAGCCCGTACTAACTAAGGCTATATCCCCGAGGCTTTATATAAGAAGCTCTATAACTAGGGCGCCTGCTTTATCTATAGTAATACTAGCTATACCTCGCGGGATTACCCCTATAAGAGGGCTAGAGCTACTATAAGTATTACTAAACCTACTAAGGCTACTAGTAGTAACCTAGAGCTAGTAGAAAACTAGAGCCCCTAGCGAAAATAGACTCCCTACTAGGGGAGACCTAAAGAGATTAGTAATTAGTAATAGTATCTATTAACTTATAATAACTAGTTAGTAGTAAGCTATTAGAGAAAGAGTTAATCCTAGTTTATAATAGATATAGTATTCGCTTTAAGGCCCTTTTTAATATTAGAGTAAATAGCTACGCTTTTATAAATACTTATATAACCCCCTTATTAAGGGATTTTTACTATACTAAATATAATAAGCTATAGTACCCTATTCTAGCTACTAGTTTTAATAGAGAGCTATTAGATATTATAACTAAGGTATAGATAACCTATATACAAGTAGACCGCTAAGAATTAATATAAATACCTCTCCTCTAACTTAATACTAGGAGATATAACCTAATCCTTAGCTACTTATAGTTTAATTACTATAATATTAGCGTAGATATACGCTATTAGCGCTTATACTAGCTAAGTAATACCCCTATAGTCTAGGACCTCCCTTAAATAATTATATAAGATACTAAGGACCTCCTCCGACCTACTAAAATTAATATAGAGTATTAACTTAACGCTAAATACTACTAAGCTACGTTTAAAGCTAAGGAATAGCTATATAACGCCTAGAAAGCTATAATAAGTAAGATAAAGGCCCCTATAAAAATTCTATAATAAAGTAGTACGCCTAGAGACTTAGGATATAATAATAACTTATAGAAAATAAATATAGTATTAAAGGGAGCGTTAACTATAGGTTAGACCTAGCTTATATAGCGATAGAAGCCTAAACCCCTTACCCTTAAGGCTTAGTAAGTAAGGAGAAATCTTAATATAGTACTTATTAGTACTATAGGGTTTAAGAGGAACCTAAGACGTACTAATATTAAATTAGGTTCTATATCGCTATATAAGCTCGATCTAATAATTATAAATAAGTAAGAGGAAGAAGAAAGAGGTATTAGCTTACTAGAGGTTAATAAAGCTAAAAGTTAATAACTAGTTAAGGAGAGACTCCCCCCCTATCTTTAGGGCTAGAGGGATTACTTTAGTAAAATAGCTAGTAATACCTTACTTCCCTATTACTCTTATAACTACTAGATCGAACTAGAGCCTAGTATAAAAGAGTAGCTAACCTTCTACTTATTATATAAGTAATCCTTACTAGAACTTAAGGCTACTTAATAATATCTCCTTAAGAACTTAAAAAAAAGGCTTTATAATACTAGGTAACGCTCTATTTATATCTCTAATACTATTTATTTAAAAAGCTAATAAATACTTAAGGTTTTATATTAGTTTTTAAAAACTAACTAGATTTACTAAGAAGGACTAGTACCTACTACCCTTAATTAATAAAACGCTAAGTCGAATTAGCTAAGCTAGGTTATTTATAAAGATTAATATCTACTAGGCGTTTTACTAAATCCATATTTACCCTGACTTAGAGGACTTAACGACGTTCTATACCTACTATAGCTCCTATAAGTATAAGGTTCTACCCTTCGGGCTCTATAATAGCCTAGCGACGTACTAATAGTATATAAATAATATACTTATAGAGTACCTAGACGACTTCTATATAGTATATATAGATAATATCCTAGTTTACTTAGAGGACCCTATCTAGCACGAAGAATATATTAGAAAAGTCTTTAATTAGCTATGCTAAGTAGGGCTTTAAGCTAATATTAAAAAGTGCAAATTTAGCGTAATTATAACGCGCTACCTTAGGTTTATTATTATAACTAAAGGGATTAGTTCTAACCCTGAGAAGGTTTCTATAGTAAGGGACTAGTAGCTACTAACTATAGTGCGTAGCGTTTAGTCCTTCTTAGGGTTCTATAACTTCTACTACTAATTTATTATAAATTATAGGAAGATCGCTAGGCTACTTACTAAAGTTATAGCTAAAGGCGCCCGATTTAACTTTAATAGCGACTATATAGTAGTATTTATAACGCTAAAAGAGGCCCTAATATTAGCCCCTATCCTATACTACTAGAAGCCTGAACTACCTACCTAGGTTAAGACGGATACCTCTAAATTAGTTTATGCCGCCGCCCTCCTCTAATAATAAACTAATAATAGCCTATAGTACCCTATAGCTTATTTCTTAAAAATAATATTACTAATAGAGATAAACTACCCTATTTATAACTATAAGATAATAGTAATTATTCTAGCGCTAGAAGAATAGAGGGCTAAACTCTCTATAGCTACCTAGCGTTTCGAGGTTATTATAAACTACTAACTACTACTCTACTTTATAACTAAGTAGCTCTTAGATATCCGCTAAGCCTACTAGTTAGGTATCTTAGCTAGTTTTAACTTCTATATCTAGTACTACCCGGGGTATAAAAACGTACTAGCTAACGCCCTCTTATAGAAGAATAAAGACCTCTAAATATAATAAGCTATCTATAAATCTAACTATACCTAGGTACTATTATTACTTACCTACCTATCCCTAGAGGTAATAAGCAAACTACGCTAACTATTTAAATCTACTCTAAGTCGCCCTATAGTAACTATTAACGCTCTAGAGCTAGAGGATAAGTTAAAAGGTTACCTCCTAGTTAAGTATATCCTTTAGTTAAACTATAAACCTAATATACTATCGCTTTAGCTACTAAAAGTACTTATAGCTACTAAAAAAGAATACTAGAGAATATAGGAAGGGCTTCTAACTATAAATAGGAAGCTTATAATACTAGAGGAAGAAGACCTACGTATAAGGTTAATTTATAAAGCTTATATTTAGAGGCTTATAGTATACCTAGGTTAGAATAAGACTATTAAACTCCTAAAGGAATACTACTACTAGCCCCGCCTAACTACTAATATTAAGTAGTATATTTATAACTACTATACTTACTACTAAGTATAAAGGCTAAGAGATTAGCCTCCGGGCGAGTTAAAACCCCTACTAATACTAGACTACCCTTAGGAGTATATTATAATAGATTTTATATCCTACCTCCCTAATTACTATAGGTATAATAATATATTTATTATAGTATACCGCCTCTTAAAGAAGATAGTCTCCCTCCCTTACTATAAGACTATTATAGCGCGGGACCTTATATAGTTATACTATACTTATATCTTCTAGTATATAGGTTTCCTTGCTACGATTATATCTAATAGGGGTCCTTAGTTTACTTCTAACTTCTAGAACGAGCTCTATAAGATATATAGTATAACTATATAGTTAAGTATAGCAGGTTACGCTAAAACTAATAGGTAAATAGAAATTCTTAACTAATACCTAACTTAATACTTATACTTATAAATAAACTAATTCTAGGATAACTAGAGCGAAATACTCCCTACTATAGACTTCGCCTAAGTAGTATTACTAAATAAAACTATAGGGCTTATACTATTTGAAATTAAGCGAGGATACCTACTATAGATAAGTTTTAACTAAGACTAATATATATAGAAGCTCTTAATAACTAAGGAAAAGATTAACTAGGGCGACGCTTAGTAATTAGTATAAAATCTCTATAGTATTTAGGATATTATAAAAGGGAATATAGCTATAGCCTAATAATATTATACCTATGCTATAAATTACTACTACTAACTTAATAACTTAGCTATAAGTAACTCTATCTATATATTAATAGAGGGATAGCGCTAGGAAAGCTCTTTAAAGTTATTAATACTATAAGATAGCCTATAGCTAATTAAGGCTATAGGGCCTAGGGGGATATAAATACTAGACCTACTAAAGGAATATAACTACTACCCTATATTCTACCCGAGTAAGCTCTAGAAGGCTACTAGTAATCCTCTTCTAGGCTAGTTTAAAACCCTATTACCCCTTATTAAGTTTAACTATAAGCTAGAATATAAGGTTATATATATAACTACTAGCTAGTTATACTAAAGATAGTTATAATATCGCACTAACTAGAAGGGTTATAACTATAATCCTACTTAGTATAATACTAAGAGTTTTAAGCATACCCCTATAGCGCTATAGGACTTCTATACTACTAACCTAATAGTAATAGGACTATTAAAATACCTTTTAGCTTAGCTCTTAGCTACTACGCGAGACGAGGACCCTGCTACTATAGATAATAATAACGCCCTAGTATAAGTATAAATAGGGAGGATACTACTAGAGGAATACTTATATAGCAATAGATTAGTTACTATAGATAGTAACGCTAGTAAAGGGGGGGAAGAATATTATAGCGCTAAGTTAGACCTCCCTAAATTTCAGGTTATATAACTTATAGGTTATGTAATTACTAAGCGACTCTTTAGCCTTCTAGGGCTGCGCTAGCCTATAGTTAGACTTTCTCCTTCTCTAACGCAGAATCCACTTCATATAGCGTAATTAAAGTATGTCAACCTTCGCCTATTCGCTATTCGTGACACTAGAGACTAATAAACCCCTTATTATTATAGCTCTAAGTACTAAGAGTAATATATTAACTTTTAAGAGATATTAATATAATAAAGCTATAAATTCTTTTAGAATAAGAGTATTATTAAGATGACCTTTTTATTTTTAATAATAAAACTTAAAGTAGATCTATAAAGGCCTAGAGTAATAAGGTCGAGGTCGCTAGACCTTTCTTATATTTATTTAGTTATTTAGCCTATATTATTTCCTTTTTTGTTTTATTTAAGAAGAGTTAAAACTACTTATTTTATCTTTTTATATACAAGATATTATAATAATAACCTTACTTTATTAACTAGAAGACTTTATTACTTTAATTATAGAATAATAATTTTAATATTTATAAACCTATAAGTATTATATCTTCTTCTTCCTTAGCTAATTTAAATAATATATCCTCTTCTAATAAAGTGAAATAGTCTAAAGAGAGATTTATAGAAGCTTTATTTAATAAGATATAACCTTATACTATAAAATAGCTAGTTTCTAATAATAATATAAATAGATTTATAAATCTTATTTTAGAGATAGGAGTATTACCCTTCAGTACTTTACGTTCTCCTAAAGGAGCTTATACTAATAAAGATATTATAGCTCTTATTAATCTCCTTATAAGATACCCTATTATTATAATAATAACTCCTTATTCTACTATGGCGCCTAAGTTTATTAGTATTAATATCTCTAACTCAATTACTAATTATGAGAGCCTTTTAAAGCTTTATTATAAGACTAATAATAATTTAAAGAATAAGGTTTATATATATAGCTCTAGTAACTACTAAGATATAAATAAATCCTATATTAAGAAAGCTAAGGCTTAGAAAGAAGCTAAGGAGAAGCTTCTATATTATTTCGGATTTATAGACCTAAAGTCTTAATAGGACCGTAATGAGCATCTTTAGAACCTAGTTATAAGATCGTATATTAAGAATAATAACCCTTCTTAGGTTATAATCTTAATTACTATTATTTAATCGTTTTAATAGAGAGCTATATAATAAGGAGATCTAGAGCTTATTAATACTAAGCTTATTTATATAACTTATTACTACTTCTTAAAGAGAGCTATAAGGGCTATAGCTTAAGGTCTTAGCTACTAGGTTATTAAAGTTATTTTAAAATAATACGTTATAATAAAAAACGCCTTAATTAAATAATATACTACCTCCTAGGAACTTTAGTAATTATTTAGCTTTATTTAACTTAAACTAATAATAACGCTTTAAGTCCCTATAAAGATAATTCTAATAAAATAGAAAGCTAAAGCTAAGGAACCCTCTATAGCCTAGACTACTAGCTTAATTATTAACTCTCTTATAGAGAACTTTAGAACCTTAAATATTAATTAAGTTAATTATAATATAGATATCTTAACCCTTATTAAGAGAGTTACTAGCTAAGGAGATAGTAATTTTAATTTAAATATTATAAAAGCTATTAAAACTAATAAATAATAATCTTAGGACTATATATAAACTTAAAACTAATAATAGTAATACTATTATTTATAAACTAGATATAGAGATTATTAAAGAGGATATTAGTAATATTAGAGATTTAGAAGAGGTAAAGCGAGGGGAGGTTATAGAAGCTTCTAATAAGATACGCTACTATAATATATACCTTTCTAAGCTATAAAGACCTACTAGGTTTATAGCGCTATTAACTATATTATTATTAGCTATATTAAGTATCTTAAAGCTAGCTAGAATAAGGTTTATTATTATATATCGCCTAATTACTTTATTAATACCCTAGATATAAGTACTAAGGTTAGGATAGGTATTATAAAAAAGGCTATAATTATAATTTAACTAATAGCTAGATAATTTAAGAATATATCCTAATTAATAAGGATATTTATATATATTATATAGTTATTATAAATAAGTTAGTAGAGAAGTAGTAGCTAAAGCTTCTAGAGGAGGTTATAAGAGTTATTAATTATAATAAGATATACTCTAAACTATTTATTAGCTTTATGAATTTATTAAAAGATATTATATAATTATATAACTTTATAAATATAATATTCTTTAGCTTTAAGCTAAAGAGCTAGTATATTAACCTAGTAGAAGATATTACTATAATAAAAAGAGAGAAAGCTAAAGGTTATTATATAAAGCCTTATAATACTTATTATTAATAGTCTTCTTAAATAGCAAACCTACTAATAATTTAAAACCCTCTTATTTAGATTCTTTAGAGAGGTATAAAGCTACTAAATAATAAGAAAGAAGCTAAAGACGCTATATTACTAAATACCCCTAAGGAATAAGTAAAGTAATAAAAATAAGATAAATAACATAAGCCTTAGATTTAATATAGTACTTTATAAACTAGCTACGCCCTTACCCTTAAGCTATATAATAAGAGAGTAAATAAGAAAGTAGCTATCTCTAAAGCCTTTTCTATTAAAACTAGCCTAATTAAGATATAATAGTGTATAATACTACTAAAGCTATATATAATAAATATAAGAATATATATAACTTAAAGGTATAGGAGGTTTTTATTCCTATTAATATAATACTTCTAGATCAATTTAATAAGGTAAAAGCTAGTAATAAGAAGCTATAAGAATAGATAGATTTATAAAGTAATAATAAGAACTATTCTAAAGGCTAAGTAACTTTAGTAGCTATTCTTATAAACTTACCTAAGTATTTATAAACTAATATAATTTAATTTAACTACTATATAATTAATTTTATTTTTAAGATAGGTATTATAATAAAAGATTAGGATGTAATATTACTTCTACTAGTAAGGCATATTACTATCCTAGACGTCGTTATAACCTACTAATAGATTATTATTACCCTTTATAGCTTTATAAATATACTAATTAGAGGGATTATTAATAATAGCTTAGCTATTAACCTTATTAGAAAAGGTTGTCTTAAGAGCTTAGGTTTATAGAGCTATATAGTTAAGATAAATATAGGGATCTAGAGGATTATTAATAGAGAGTAGACAATCTAATTTATAAATATAATTGTAAATAATACTTAGATTAGTACTAATGAGATATATGATATTAGCTTTTTTATTTTCCCTTAGAATACTTATAATAAGCACTTAGTACTAGGAGCTCCCTTTATCTTAAAGATTTAAATAATACTAGATTATATAAAACTAGATTATTAGAGTCCTTTAGTCTAGGAATATTAAAATTAATATCTTATTATTATTCTATATAAGGGATTTATTTACTTACTTCTTAGAAATTATTATTAAAATAAACTATTCTATTTCTTCTTAATATTAATATACCTTTATATCTCTTATAAAAGAGGGAAAGTAAAGGCTACTACTAATAGAGTTAATATAATAGTAAGCTTAGATTTTATTAGAGATAATTAGTAAATTATTAATACTAAGGATAAAAAAGAGCTAGATATAATACTAGGGAGTATAAACAAATACTAAGGTATAAAGAAATTTAGTAAGCTTTTAAAAGCTCTTATAATCTACTAAATAAAGTTAAATAATAATTATACCTGGATAAGGAAGTTATTACTATTTTTTAAAAGTTTAGATGATTTGTTAATAAAATCCTAGAGATATAATCTATAATAAAGTTATCCCTAAGCTTAATAATATCTCTAAAGTAATTATAAAGTTAGGATATATAATAAGATATAATAGCTTTAATATTAATTATTAATATTATATTTATAAACCTAAAAAAGAATATTAAGGAAGAAAGTACCTAGGAGGAAGTATAAGTTAATATATTAGAGAGGTATTAAAGTTATTATAGCTATAGTTACTACTTTCTCTTATAATAATTATAAAGCTATATTAATAATATTTATATTACTAATAGAAGATATTAATATTATATATAAGATAAAGAATAAGAAGATTTAAGCCATTAATAATAATATATTAGATAGTTTAACCCTAAATAGAGACCTAGAGTAGAAATTAGAAGTATAAATAAAAGCTAAGAAGAATATAATATTAGATCCTAATACCTTATTTATAAGCCTAATTATACTAAAGTTTTTAATTATTAAATAAAAAGTAAAGCTTCTAAGAGCTTAATAAGAAGCTGTTCTAAAGATTATTAATTATTTATAGCCTAAAGAAAAGAAGCTCCTTTTAGCTATTCTTATTATAAGAGAGAAGGCTTTAGCTTAGGAATTTAAGTATTATAGCTCTATATACCTTTCTATTATACCTCTATAAATAGTTTAAATAATATTATATAAAATATAATAAGTAAAAGGAATCCTAATATTAAGAGGATTAGAGTAGGATATTATTAGGATTCTAAAGGATAGACTAAAGAAAAGAATCCTAAAGTAAAGTTATATAGCTTATTATTATCTATTCTTCCTTATATATAAGAAAGATAATAAGATAAGGCTTATAAACTTAGTATCTAAGATAAATATAGTTATAATATAAGATATAGTAATACCTCTTTTAATAGATAGTTTTTATAAGACTTCACTATATATTGATTATTATTACTACTAGACTTCTTCTTAAGATATAACTAAGTCTCTTTAGACCCTATAAATAGAGACCTAATAATATTTCCATTACCTATTAGATTACTATAGATATATATATTACCTTAAGGAGTAATAAACTTAGTTATATAGTTTATATAAGTTATAATTGAAATTCTCTATAACCTTCCTAGCTATTATAAAGCTTTTTCAATAATATTACTATTAAAGAACTAACTTTATAATATAATAAAGAAGAGATTAAGTCTTATCTAGGGATTTATAGATTTATTTTAGAATATGTATATAATATTAAGAAGGTCCTAGTTAATTTAAAGCTAGTAAAGTATATAATAGTATTAGTTAAGCTATAATATACTTAGGAAGTAGTATTAATTATTAGCTATATTTATATACTAATAGGTATTATCTAGAGAAAGTAAAGATAGTTAAAATCTATAAATAAGCTACTTATACTAATTTCATAGAGTTAAGGGCTTTCCTTAGGATTATAATATTCTATAGATCCTAAGTAAAGGATTACTTTATTATTATAAAGCTACTTACTAACTTACTTAAGAAGGATATCTTATTTAGCTAAGAGGAGAAGTAGTAAATAGCTATAGATATTTTAAAGATAATACTTATAAAAGCTCTAATCCTTATTATTATAGACTATAGCCCTAGAGGAGGAGATATCTACCTTATAGTTAATAATAGTAATATAGAATAGGGTAGAGTCTTAGGATAATTTATTAATAACTAGCGTATAGTCTCTTGCTTTAAGAGTAAGACTTAGTGAGAACCTAAGCTATTATATAATATTAGAAAGAAGGTAATATATAATATTCTAAAGGCTTTAAAGAGTATATAAAATTATTTATATAAATAATACTTTATCCTAGAGATAGATACTTAGATATTAGTTATATAATCTAATAGAATAATTATAGATCTCCTAGGAGCCTTTATTATTTACTATATTATATAGATTTAAATGTTTAACTTTAAAATATAATATATTTATAATATTTAGAATATAATAATAGGTAGCCTCTTATAAAAACCCTAGGGTCCCTCTAATATTATTAATAAGGGAGCTAAGGGGGAGATTAACTTCTAGATTAATTTATAGATCTCCTTTATAAATAGAGAAGCTAGTTCCTTTTTTAATTAAGCCTAATATTATAATAATAAGTAATAGTTAAAGGAGGTCCTAGTAGGAAATATAGAGGTTATTAGTAATATAATAAATATCCTAGATATACTTCTTAATAATTTATAGAATTATTTAATATATTCTTAATAAATTACTTATTATTTAATAATATAGAGATACCCTCTAGGCATTTAACTAGTAAGGTATTATAACTTTAAGACGAAAGTATTAAACTATTATAGTTAGAACTACTTATTTTTTACTAAAGTAATAAATTAAAAGCTAATATTATAATAAGTTATTAATAATCCTAAATAGAGAAAGAAGCTAATTAAAAGAGCTTATAAGGAAAGTAGTTATTAAAGTAAGTAAGCTATAGCTAGAAGACTATTTAATTATTATATCTTAGCTAATATGTATATAGAGATTAGTAAATTCTTAAAAAGTTACTCTAATTATTAAAATAGGAGAGCTTAATATATAAATAATAAAAGAACTTATAGCTTCCTAAAGGGACTACTCTTTGTAAGAATACCGAAGGTATATCTCAAAAACTTCTATAATAATCTTATAAGGTTTATATAAACCTTAATAAATAACTATAGTATATATAGTTTTATACCTATATAATATCTCTTTAATAATACTTTACGAACTATAAAACATAAAATAATAACTATAAAAGTATTTCCTTTATAGAATAAATACTTTAAAAGTCTATATAAATTCTAATAATAGTAATAACCTTATATATATATAAATATTTATAATCCTTAGCGTTATAGCTATAAATATATAGAAATTAAGCAACGACCACATAGTGATCTAAGCGCGATTCCTACTTAATAAGCTACTGCTTTATAGTTAAGTTTCAGAATATCTTTCCCCTTACTTCGTGAGGGTAGGATTTATAACTTAGAAATAATATTATTTATACTATCAATATTTAACGATTTCTCTATCAATTAACTCTAGGAAAAATACCTCCTTATACTTAAATCTATTAGCTTTTATTACTATATTACTAAGCCTATTAATATCTATTATTCAGGCTGTTTTACTACCCCTTTTACTACCTATATACCTATTCTTATAGGTTATAAGCCTAGCTTAAACCTTTTTAATAACCTCGCGCCTATTTAAGCTCCTTAAAACTATAATAAATACCTTAAACCTATACTCTACCTTAAGGTTACCTATTTAAGGTATTCCTTTAATAGATATAGCCTTTATACCCCCTACGCAGAGTTAGAGATACTAATAGGATTAGTTTAATAGCTTCGAGATCGATACTATTTATATAAAGCTATTTAGAACCCTGAAATATTTAATTATACTACTATTAATACCTCTATTACTATAAAACAAGACGATATATTAGCTAAGCTATTTAACCTTGCTTTAGCTAATTAACTATATAATTTATCCCTAAGCCTTTAAAGCTCTTAGTTTACCTATATCTATACTACTTCACGATCGAGGCCTAATATAGGCTATATACCGTCGGTTATCCTAACTATTAAAGGGTCTACTACTACTTAATATTTACTTCAAGACCCTGAAAGAGGAATAAAAGAGGAGGAATAATAACGAGTTAAACCTATAACCTCTAGGTTTTAACTATATATATATAATCAAAAAGCTATAGTTAATACTACTAAGCTATATAACTATCTTATCTTACTATTGTTATCTCTATACTATATTAGAGCTTATATGGCCTCTGGCTACTATATAGTGATTTTACCTGCTTAAGTGCAATAGACCTTCTAACTCCGCGCCTCCTGATAATACATAGCCTTCGGTCACGTGATCTTGCCGACTACCTTTCCTAAATATAGCTATACTTATACGTACCTATTAATAGCCTCACGATCTTTAACTTTATATTAATAATAACGTGGTTTTTAATTATTTAAACTATAAAACTATTAACTTTTCCTCTCGCGCACTACCTGCGCTATTAATACCGCCTCTATTACTACTTTATCTACTAGCTATACTATTATTAGTAACGCTCTCTCTATATTAAAGTAGTTAGTATAAGCTATACTTACTAACGTTCCCCTAAGGGGCCTAGGCTACCTCTACCTTAATAATATAGAGGACCTGCTTAAAGAAGGGCTACTCTATAGGGTATATAATAACCTACCTAGCTTCTACTACTAAGTCTACTTACTTACTTATAATATAATAGCGAGTATCCCCTCTAGGGGTATTAATAAGAGCCCTCTTAAGGGCTATACTAATAATATACTCTCTATATATAATAGAGTAGTTAAAAAAGGAGCGGGTTTTATTAATTATATTAATACTAAACTCTCTAATAAGCTCTCGTATATTATTAGTATTAAAGGGCATACCTTATATAAGCTTAGCGTTTTTATATATAGGGTCTAGTACTAATATAGTTAAGGGATAAGGAAGAGGGAGAGGTATAAGGCCCTGCTTATAGTAGAGCTTCTTATATCTCTAGCTATAAGAACCTCTTAGGAAAGACCTCTTTAGTTAAGGAGTTACTTTTTATATAGTAGTATTTACTTTTAATACCTTACTAGAAGGTTAACCTTTTAGGTTAAGAAGTTATCTTATATAGTAGCTTTCGTAGTACCTTACTAGAAGGTTTAGCGAGGGTATTACTATAAGAGCCTTAGTAGCTTATTTAGCTTTAATATAATTAGCCCTAGTGCGGCGCGCGTCCGACTTTATATAAGGGTTTACTTATAAGTAGTAGGAACGTATAGGGTTCTTATATTATTTTCCTTAACTAGTAGAGGGTATAGGTTAAAATACCTATATAGTATTTCTTGAATTATACCTACGAACTAGGTGAATTTATTATAGTCTTTTTGCAAAGGGGGTGCGGTGTAATTCCGAACTTAATATTAGAGCTTATATATTATACTCCTAAACTTGTTATAATATCTGATTTGAAAGTATAGCTTCCTAAGCTTTCTAGATCTAATAACTATAAAGTCTAGTCTATACGTATTAAGGCCCTACTTATTAGTAAAGATATAACTATAGACTTATCTAAGCCTATAGATAATAATAATATAGATCCGAATAATAACGCTCTTAGCTATATATAGCTATTCTATAATAATAGGCCCCTAAGGGTTATAAAAGATAATATAACAGCCTACGAGGCTTGGAAATATCTTAAAGACCTATATAAGCCCATAGGGTTTACTAACGAGTTCCTAACTTATAAAGAGTTATTTAATACTACTTTAAGTAATTTTAACTCTATAGAAGAATATATAAATAAGATAAAGGAACTTACGGATAACCTAGTATATAATAAGCTTAAACTACCTAATCAGGTAGTTATAGAATATATATTAAATAGCCTAGACAAAGAGTATAATAGTTTTATTAAGTTCGGAATTACGCCGCAGCCCCTTTGCAAAAAGACTATAATAAATTCACCTAGTTTGCAGGTATAATTCGGGAAATACTATATAGATATTTTAACCTATACCCTCTACTAGTTAAGGAAAATAATATAGGAACCCTATATATTCCTACTACTTATAAGTAAACCCTTATATAAAGTTAGATACGCGCTATACTAGGGCTAATTATATTAAAGC
The DNA here is from genome assembly GCA_036785755.1 of Colletotrichum ledebouriae. Lineage (NCBI taxonomy): Eukaryota > Fungi > Ascomycota > Sordariomycetes > Glomerellales > Glomerellaceae > Colletotrichum > Colletotrichum ledebouriae. The sequence goes on along the minus strand of JAVHLU010000850.1, from coordinate 1,698 downwards.
TAAATAAGCTACTAAGGCTCTTATAGTAACGCTCTCGCTAAACCTTCTAATAAGGTGTTATAAAAGCTAATATATAAGATAACTCCTTAACCTAAAAGGTTAACCTTCTAGCAAGGTATTAAAGGTAAAAGCTACTATATAAGATAACTCCTTAACTTAAAAGGTTAACCTTCTAATAAGATATCAAAGTAAATACTATTATATAAGAGGTAACTCCTTAACTAAAGAGGTCTTTCTTAAGAGGTTCTTATAGCTAGAAGTATAGGAAGCTCTGCTATAAGCAGGGCCTTATACCTCTCCCTCTTTCTTATCTTTATTACTTAACTATATTAATATTAGACCTTATATATAAAAACGCTAAGCCTGCGCGAGGTATACCCTTTAATACTAATAATATATAAGAGCTTACTAGAGAGTTTAATATTAATATAATTAATAAAACCCGCTCCTTCTTTAACTACTCTATTATATATAGAGAGCGTATTATTAATATAGCCCTTAAGAGGGCTTTTATTAATACCCCTAGAGGGGATACTTACTATTATATTATAGCTAAGTAAGTAGACTTAGTAGTAAAAGCTAGGCGGGTCGTTATATATCTTATAGAGTAGCCCTTCTTCGAGCAGGTCCTCCGCACTATTAAGGCAGAGGCAGCCCAGGCCCCTTAGGGCTTATTAGTAAGTATAGCTCATACTAACTATGATATAGAGAGAGCGTTACTAACGACGGTATAGTGAAGATAGTAACGAATAGCGGACAAAGCGGTAATAAAGGCGGTATTTAATAGCAGCGCGGGTAGTGCGCGAGAGGATAAGTTAATAGTTTCATAGTCTATTGAATAATTAAAAACCACGTTATTATCGATATAAAGTTAAAGACCGTGAGGCTATCTAGTAGGGTATATATAAGTATAGCTATAGTTAGGAAAGTTATAATCACGTGACTAAAGGCTATGTATTATTAGGAGGCGCGGAGATAGAAGGTCTGTTATACTTAAGCAGGTAAAATCACTATGCAGTGGCTAGAGGCTATAATAATAATAATAATATTAATAGCCTAGCCTATACGCAATCTATAACTAATAATAATAACAAAGATCTATATAAACTATAGCATAACTATCTAGGTCATATAAGCTATAAATATCTTAAAGATCTTTCAGATAATACTGAAATAAATAACAACCTTATAAATAGTAATAATAATAATAATAATAAGGCTATGAATATAATAAATCTTCTACCTTATGAAGCCTGCCTTAAGGGTAAGTTTATTACTAAGGTTAATAAAAAATCAATATATATTAAAGATCTAGATTATCTAGATTATATAGCCTCAGATCTTGATAGACCTATAAGTCCTGAAGCCTATAATCAATATAGGTAGTTTATAATATTTATTAATAAATATTCCCGCTTTGCGTGGGGAAGACTATTAAGATATAAGACTACAGAGTCTATTACTAAGGCCTTTAATGAGTTTAAGGCTGAAGTTAATAATAATAATAATAATAAGCGTATAGGAGAATTTAATACGGATAGTAGACTAGAATGCACTAATAAACGTATTATAAATATATATATAAATAGTAGTATTATCTATAATATCAGACCTCCTTATACCTATGAACCAAACGGATTAATAGAGCGTATTATACGTACTATTATTAATAAAACTAGGGCTATTTTATATAACTCT
>JAVHLU010000849.1:0-44763 GCA_036785755.1 Colletotrichum ledebouriae | reverse complement strand
AAGAGCTAATAAGAGCTAATAAGAGCTAATAAGAGCTAATAAGAGCTAATAAGAGCTAATAAGAGCTAATAAGAGCTAATAAGAGCTAATAAGAGCTAATAAGAGCTAATAAGAGCTAATAAGAGTATAATAAACTAAACTAAGCTATATAGACCTATATTTATCTAGACTTAAGATAAAATAGCTTAATACTTTAAAAGGCTAACTAGATTTAAGCTTTTAATATATAGGGGTTTAATAGTAATAAGAGAGTCTTTCTTCTTAGGCAGGCCTAGCTTCCTAAAGGGTAAGGATTAACCTTCCTAACGGAAGGTATTAAGCTTTATATAAGCCTTATTATATTAAATTAGGTTAATAAAAATACTTTTTAGCTTATTAATAAGCTACCTTATTATAGTAATTTAAGGCAGATCCCTTAAAACAAGAGGGAATAAGATATTATATATAGTTTCTCTAAAGTATAAGAGTATATACTTAAAGCGTTAGGGCTTACTATAGTACTTTCTACTAGTAATGTATATCTTAATATAAAAAGGCTAGGTATTAAACTTTAGGTACTTAGGATTAGTACTCTTAGTATTTATAAAGATAGGGATTTTAAGTATCTTAGTAATCTAGGTATTATTATTACTAATAATTAATAAGGGCGAGTTAGAATAGATCTAACTCTTAAGGTATAATATTAAGTTAAGGATTACTTAAAGCGCTACATTATAGTTACTAGAGGGAGGATTTATTAGGAGAGAAGTAGTAGTTATATTATACTTAAAACGCTAGAGTAAAGCCTTATTAGTATCCCTTACTTTATCCCGCTCCTTAGTAATAATAACAAGATTATATTAAGCCTAGTTATATTCTTCTTAGTAGCGTCTAAGTATAGCAAACTACTTAATATTATTACTAGTAATATAGGTATTATCTAAACGCTCCTAGAGCTTTTAATTCTTATATTCTGAGTAGAGGGTAGTATTATAAAGTATATAAAGGTTATTACTTATAGTAATATATCTAATATATAAGGCCTAAGACTTAAAACTTTAAGTAGCCCTCTTTATAAGCTAGTTTTAAATCTAGGGAAAGGTTAAGTTAGGGTTATTCTAAAATACCTATATTATATTATTTAGAGTAAGAATAACTTTTTAACTTTTACCTAAGTAATAATACTGAATAAATAGGAGGTTAGGGAACTTTTATAATTTAGAATAGCGCTCTAAGCTAGGCTTTTATATCTCTCTATATTAAGATTAATAAATAGGATTTTAATAGGCTACTTATATATAGGCTTATTTAAGTTAAAACCCTTTAGGTCCCTATATAAGGGGGTATTATGATTAAGTAATATAGTATCATAGTATTCAGGAGCCTTAATATAAAGCTCTAGGAGTCTTTTAGTATTAAGTATAAGCGCTATTATAGCTTTATAATTATAACTAGCTAGTTAGGACTTATTTAATTTATTATTATAAGGTGGAGGGGGGGTATTAATTAAATTTAAATTAGTTAGGGTATAGATTAGTTAGCTTAGCGCTTAGTTAGGTACTATACTAATATTAGTTAATTAATAGGGTAGGGGTAATAATAGTTAATTTAGATATTATACTTCTATCTCTAGAGAATTAATAGATAAATATAGAATAGTATTATAAGTAGCGAATAGATAAAGGCTTATATACTTTAATCATACTATACTAAGTAAAGAAGAGAAAAGTCTATTTATAGGCTAGTATAGCCCTAGAAGGCTAAAGGCTCGCCTAGAGATAACGTAACTTAGTAGCTATGTAACCTAGAAATTTAAGTAGGTCTAACCTAGCGCTATAATAATAATTAATAGGGTAAACGCTAGCTAAGTAAGAGTATACTTTAGGGATAGCCCGTATGAGGATTTGTTTAGTATTATTATAATTAAAACTATATTTAGTAATATAACCTTCTATATTATACCCTCTAATACCCCTTTTCTCCTCTACTTAAGTAATATAAATTAAATCGGTAACGTGGTTTATTAGTTAGCCGCCCATGTTAATTAGGCGCATACCTTTTCCTAGACCCGCTTAGTTATTAACTACTTCTATATTTAATATATAATTACTTTATAACTATAATACTAATTTATATATATAAAGATAAAATCCTTCTTACTATTAAGGCGATCCGATCGATATATACTATAGGCTAAAGGCTAAGTATATAATATATAGTTAAGACCTATAGTATTCCTAAAGGCTCTTTATATAATAGAATAAATAGCTCATCTTAATATAAACCTACTTAATCTTAATAATATAAGCTTAATCCGATTAAGGAGAAAATACCTCTCTAATATATTATTAAATAAGATACTGGAGGATTTCCTTTACGCCTTACTAGTATAGAAGATATAGCTAATCTCCTATTACGAGTATATAATAGTAAGCCTATTAGTAAGTAATAGGCTAGGTAGTTTATAGATTTAAATCCTCCTCTAAAGACTAAGTTTAACTATCTATATAATTATTAAAGGGCTCTTTAAGAGGACCTAGAGGTTCTTTTAAAGTAGTTTATATTATTATAATAATAATAACTAAATATAGAATCTAAGAGAAGGACCTTTATAATTTTAATAAAACTAGCTTTATAATAGGTATAATTACTATATTAATAATAGTAATACGTATTAATTAGTATAGTAAAGTAAAGTCTATCTAGCTTAGTAACTATAAATAGGCTATAGTTATTAAATATACTAATTTAGGCAGGTAGTATATCCCTCTATTTATAATTATTAAGGGTATATATTACCTTACTAATTAGACTATAGAATTAGGTTTTCTAAGTAACTAGGTTATTAAGCCTATTACTAATAGATAGATAGATAATTAGACGGGTCTTAACTAGATTAAATACTTTAATAAATATACTAAGAACTGAACTAAGGGTATCTACTAGATACTTATTATTAATACCTATAAGAGCTATTTATTAGCTAAACTTAATAATTACTATTGGGATAGGATAAGATAGACTTGGCTGCGTAGCTTTTGCAAAACCTTCCTTAGCGCACGGGCCTACTATAGGAAGACTATAGAGTACAGCGTAGAGGAGAGGAGTATAGCAGGGTTTAGTATTATTTATATATTATTACTACTAGTACCTGAATAATTATATACCTCGTTTTTTAGTATTTTCTTAGTAAATCTATACCTAATTTAGATATTCTCTTTCAATTAGATCTAGGAATTACTTTATATATCTTTTAAGCCTATTTTTAATATTTTTACCTATTTATAGGTAGAGTTATATTATTTATTATCTTTCTAGTTCGTATCTGTTCCAGCTCTTTCTACTAGAAGTAGAATAATATTATAATAGTTAGTATACCTATATATTTATTATATCTACTCTAGCTATTAGATACTAGCCTTTATTCGCCTCTAAAACGCGTATATAGTAGTAAAGTTAACCTCTTTATTTAAGCCTCTAGAAACTATATTACTAAGTCTAAGTTTTTATCGCCTTCTACTAGGCTTATAATAAGGTTTTTAAGAAGGAAAATATTAAATCTATATTCCTAAGTATTAGACTTTTACTATAAAATCTAAATTATATTATCTAGAAGCTTAATATATGTTTATAAATAGCTATACCTCTTATAGCTAACCCTTTAATACTACTACCTTAGTAGTTATAAATACCCTCTAACTTATAATATACTATCTTATAATCTAAATTTATTAAAAATGAGATCTCTACTTATTAGAAAGGCTTACTAATACTAATTATTATTATGATTAAGTAATTATTAAAAGGTATATAAGTAATAATATACTGACTTACTCTTTTAACTAATTAGCTTTATATACTTAAGGATATAATATAGTATTTATAAAATACTAGAGAGCTAAAAAGATATAAATCTAGCTTAGAGAGGTATTTAATATAGAGAATTCTAAGGGATTATTAAAAGAGAAATAAAAATATAAATATCTAATACCTTAAGAGGATAAATAGGGGGGTCTATTAAGAAGAGCCTAGCCAGCTTAGAGAAATTATAATATATATAATAAGACTAGATATAATATATAAACTTATTTTAAGGATATTGAAATATTAAGAAATTCTAATAGTAATAACTAATAATAGATTTAATACGCTATAGTTAAGAAATACTAGATATTATTATAAGTATTATCACGGCGTTAGGTTAGACCTACCTGAATTTCAGGTCACGTGACTTGGGGTTCACGTGATCTCTAAGCGACTCTTTAGCCTTCCGGGGCTACGCTAGCCTATAGTTAGACTTCTCCCTTCTTTAAAATAGAATCTACTTAATATAGCGTAATTAAGGTATATTAACCTTTACCTATTCGCTATTTATGATATTATTCTATATTTATTTTTCTATTCTCTGGAGATAGAAATATAATATCTTAAATAACTATTACTCTAACCCTATTAATTAACTAATATTAGTATAGTACTTAACTAAGCGCTAAGCTAACTAATCTATACTAACTAACCGACCTAAATTTAATTAATACCCCCCCTCTACTTGATTACTAATATACTAAACGAGACCTAACTAGTTGATTATAGTTATAAAGCTATAATAACGCTTATACCTAATACTAGAAGACTCCTAGAGCTTTATATTAAGGCCCTTTAATACTATTATACCGCGTTACCTAACTATAATACCCCCCCTCTACTTTATTACTAATACACTAAACGAGACCTAACTAGTTAATTATAGTTATAAAGCTATAATAACGCTTATACTTAATATTAGAAGACTCCTAGAGCTTTATATTAAGGCCCTTTAATACTATTATACCGCGCTACATAATTATAATACCCCCTTATATAAGGACTTAAAGGTCTTTAATCTAAATAAACCTATATATAAGTAGCTTATTAAAGCCCTATTTATAGACCTTAATATAGAGGGATATAAGAGCCTAGCTTAAAGCGCTATTACTAAATTATAGAAGTTCCCTAACCTCCTTATTATTAATTATAATTACTTAAGTAAAAGTTAGAAGGTTACCCTTACCCTTAATAATATAATATAGTTATTCTAAAATAACATCGACTTAACCCTTACTTAGATTTAACATTAGGTTATAAAGAGAGCTACTTAAAATATTAAGTCTTAAGCCTTATATACTAGATATATTACTATAAGTAATAACCTTTAAACGCTCTATAATACTACCCTCTACCTAGAATATAAGAATTAAGAGCTCTAGGAGTATTTAAACAATACCTATACTACTAGTAATAATACTAAGTAGTTTACTATACTCAAGCGCTACTAGGAAGAGCGTAATGAGGCCTAATATAATACTATTACTATTACTAAGGAATAGGATAAGGTAAGAGATACTAATAAAGCCTTATTTTAGCGTTTGAAAAATAATATAACTACTACTCCTCCCCTAGTAAACCCTCCTTTTAGTAATTATAGCGCTATACTTTAAGTAACCTTTAACTAAATAATATATCTTAAGAGTTAGGTCTGCTCTAGCTTACCCTTATTAACTATTAGTAATATTAATACCTAGGCTACTAAGATACCTAAGGTACCTATCTTAATAAGTATTAAGAATACTAATCCTAAATACCTAAGGTTTAATACCTAGCTCTTTTATATTAAAATATACCTTAATAATAGAGAGTATTATGATAAATCTTAATAATCTAAATATATACTCTTATACTTTAGAGGAACTATTTAGAATATCTTATCCCCTCTGCTCTTAAGGGATCTATCTTAAATTACTATAGTAGAATAACTTATTAAAAAGTTAAAAGGTATTTTTATTAACTTAGCTTAATATAATAAGGCCTAGATAAAGCTTAATACTCTTATTATCTCATTTAAAGATATTTAGATTAAATAAGCTACTTTTATTAAACTTAGTTATAAAGCTAAACTCCTAGAGTCTTAGTAGCGCTAGAGGTTCTATAAGAAGCTACTTACCTCCTTTTAAAACTAGTGCTCTATTTATTATATAAATAGCGCTCTTAATCTCTAGGATTATACTACTTAGGTCTATACTATAGCTTATATTATAACGCTTGCTAATACCTACTTAGCTAACTAAATTACTATATAAAGCCCTACCCTAGCGGTTTATACTAAATCTTCTAGTAGAGGAAACCCCCTTATATAAGCCTATATTAGCTAAGGCTATATCCCCGAGGCTTTATATAAGAGGCTTTGTAACTGGGGCGCTTATTTTATTTATAATAATACTAGCTATACCTTATAGGATTACCCTTATAAGAAAGCTAGAGCTATTATATATATTACTAAACCTATTAAAGCTACTATTAGTAACCTAGAGCTAGTAGAAGACTAGAGCCCCTAGCGAAAATAGACTCCCTACTATAGGTAAGCTAAAGAGATTAGTGATTAGTAATAGTATTTATTAACGTATAATAACTAAATAGTAATAAATTACTAGAGAAGAGTTATTTCTAGTTTATAATAAATATGCTATTTATCTTAAAGCTTTTCTTAATACTAAAGTAAATAGCTATACTTTTAAAAATACCTATATGACCCCCTTACTAAGGTATTTGTTTTATTTTAAATATAATAAGTTATAGCACCCTATCTTAGCTACTAGGTTTAATAGCGAGCTATTAGATACTATAATTAAGGTATAGATAACCTATATATAAGTAGGCTACTAAGAATTAAAATAAATACCTCTCCTCTAACTTAATATAAGGAGATATAACCTTATCCTTAGCTACGTATAGTTTAATTACTATAACATTAGTATAGATATACGCTATTAGCGCTTATATTAGCTATATAATACCTTTATAGCCTAAGACCGGCCTCTAGCCACTGCATAGTGATTTTACCTGCTTAAGTGCAACAGACCTTCTAACTCCGCGCCTCCTAACAATACACAGCCTTCGGTCACGTGATCGTAATTGCCGACCACCTTTCCCAAGGAGTCACCTCTCGTATAGTAGCGTTCGCAGCACCTTGCTAGAAGGTCGACCTTTTGGGTTAAGGAGTTATCTTATATAGTGGCTTTCACCTTGCTAGAAGGTTTAGCGAGGGCGTTATTACGAGAGCCTTAGTAGCCCGTTCGGCTCTGATATAATTAGCCTTAGTATAGCGTATATCTAACTTTATAATATTTAGAGGGTTTACTTATAAGTAGTAGGAATATATAGGGTTCCTATATTATTTTCCTTAACTAGTAGAGGGTATAGGTTAGAATACCTATATAATATTTCCCGAATTATACTTATAAACTAGGTGAATTTATTATAGTCTTTTTGCGAAGGAGCTACGGCGTAATTCCGAACTCAATAGCCTAAAACCTCCCCTAAATAATTATATAAAATACTAAGGACCTCCTTTAACTTATTAAAATTAATATTAAGTATTAACTTAGTATAGAGCGCTACTAAGCTATACTTAAAGCTAAGGAATAGCTCTATAACGCCTAAAAGGCTATAAGAAGTAAGATAAAGACCCTTATAAAGATCTCATAGTGAAGTAGTATACGTAAGGACTTAGGATATAGTAATAACCTATAAAAGATAATAATAATATTAAAAGGAGTATTAAGAGTAAATTAAACCTAGCTAATATTATATCTAAGGCCTAGGCCCCTTAGCCTAGAGGTATAATAAGTAAGGAAAGACCTTGATATAGCGCTTATTAGTACTATAAGGTTTAAGAGGAACCTAAAGCGTACTAATATTAAACTAGGCTTTATATTACTATATAAGCTCGAGTTAATAATTACTAATAAGTAAGAAGAAGGAGAGAAAGATATAAGCCTACTAGAGGTTAATAAAGCTAAAACCTAGCGCTTAATTAATAATAGGCTCCTATTATACCTCTAGGACTAGAAAGTCTATTTTAATAAAGCTACTAGTAATATATTACCTACCTGCTCCCCTTATAATTACTAAATTAAACTAGAGCTAGGTATAAAGGAGTAATTAACCTTTTACTTATTATATAAGTAATTACTACTAGAGCTCGAGGCTACTTAGTAATACCTGCTTAAGAACTTAAAAAAGGGCTTTATAGCGCTAAATCACGCTCTACTTATATCTCTAATACTATTTATTTAAAAGGCTAATAGCTACTTATAGTTGTATATTAATTTCTAAAAGCTAGACCTATTTATTAAGTTCGGAATTACGCCGCAGCCCCTTCGCAAAAAGACTATAATAAATTTACCTAGTTCGTAGGTATAATTTAGGAAATATTATATAAGTATTTTAACCTATACTCTCAACTAGTTAAGGAAAATAATATAGGAACCCTATACATTCCTACTACTTATAAGCAAACCCTTATATAAAGTTAGACGCGCGCTATACTAGGGCTAATTATATTAGAGCCGAATAGGCTACTAAGGCTCTTATAGCAAAGCTACTATATAAGATAACTCCTTAACCTAAATAGTTAACCTTCTAGCAAGGTACTATAAATACTACTATATAAGAGATAACTCCTTAACTAAAGAGGTCTTTCTTAAGAGGTTCTTATAGCTAGAAGTATAAGAAGCTCTACTATTATAAGCAGGGCCTTATACCTCTCCCTCTTCCTTATCTAACTTATAATAAATCCTTAAAGATACTAGTACTAAAGCCTATATAAAAGCGCTAAGCCTGCGCAAGGTATACTCTTTAATACTAATAATATAAAAGAGGTTACTATAGAGTTTAGTATTAATATAATTAATAAAACCCGCTCCTTTATTAACTACTTTATTATATATAGTGAGTATATCGTTAGTATAGCCCTTATAAAGGCTCTTCTTAATACCCTAGGGGACCTTATAAGGTATAATAGTATTATAATTAAGTAAGCTAACTTAGTAGTAGAAGCTAAGCGGGTCGTTGTATACCCTATAGAGTAGCCCTTCTTTGAGAAGGTCCTCTATACTATTAAGGCAGAGGTAGCCTAGGCCCCCTAGGGCTTAAACGTTAGTAAGTATAGCTTATGCTAACTACTTTAATATAGAGAGAGCGTTACTAATGATAGTATAGCTACTAGCGGATAAAGTAGTAATAGAGGTAGTATTAGTAGCGCGGGTAGTATGCGAGATGAAAAGTTAATAGTTTCGTAGTTTAAGTAATTAAAAGCCACGTTATTATTAATATAAAGTTAAAGATCGTGAGGCTATCTAGTAGGGCACGTATAAGTATAGCTATAGTTAGGAGAGTTATAATTATATAACCGAAGGCTATATATTATTAGGAGGCGCGGAGTTAGAAGGTCTATTGCACTTAAGTAGGTAAAATCACTATGCAGTAGCCAGAGGCCTAAACCTATTTATTAAGAAGGACTAATACTTATTACTCTTAATTAATAAAATACTAAGCTATATTAGTTAAGCTAGAGTATTTATAGAGATTAATATCTACTAGGGGTTTTATTAAATCTATATCTATTCTAACTTAGAAGACTTAATAATATTCTATACCTAGTATAGCTCCTTTAAGTATAAGGTTCTACTCTTCAGGCTTTATAATAGCCTAGTAATATATTAATAGTATATAAATAATATACTTATGGAATACCTAGACGATTTCTATATAGTATATATAGATAATATCCTAATTTACTTAGAAGGCCCCCTCTAGCATAAGGATTATATTAAGAAAGTCCTTAATTAGCTATACTAAGTAGGGCTTTAGGCTAATATGAAGAAGTATAAATTTAGTATAGCTATTGGGTACTATCTTAGGTTTATTATTATAACTAAAGGGATTAGCCCTAACCCTAAGAAGGTGTCTATAGTAAAAGGCTAGTAGCTACTAACTATAATATATACTATTTAATCCTTCCTAGGGTTCTATAACTTCTACTATCGATTTATTACGAATTATAAGAAGATCGCTCGATCTCTTATTACGCTTATAGCTAAAGATACCCGTTTTAGCTTTAATAATAACTATATAGTAGTATTTATAATACTAAAGGAGGCCTATATTAGCCCCTATTTTATACTCCTAGAAGCTTAAACTACTAACCTAAGTTAAGATAGACGCCTCTAAATTAGTCTATATTACTACCCTCCTCTAATAGTAACCTAATAATAATTTATAATACCCTATAACTTATTTCTTAAAGATTATATTACTAATAGAGATAAACTACCTCATCTATAATTATAAGATAATAGTAATTGTTCTAGTATTAGAAGAATAGAGGGCTAAACTCTTTATTATTACCTAGTATTTCGAGGTTATAATAAACTACTAACTACTACTTTATTTTATACCTAAAAAGCTTCTAAACATCTACTAAGCCTACTAGTTAGATATCTTAGCTAGCTTTAACTTTTATATCTAATACTACTTAAGATATAAAAATATACTAGCTAATACCCTCTTATAGAAGAATGAGGACCTTTATACTTAATAAGCTATTTATAAGTTAGACTATACTTAGGTATTACTACTACTTACATACCTATCCCTAGAGGTAATAAACAAGCTATACTAACTACTAGAAGTTACCCTAAGCTACCTTATAGTAGCTATTAATACGCTTAAACTAGAAGACGAGCTAAGGGGATACTTCTTAGTTAAATAGATCCTTTAGCTTAACTATACGCCTAATATACTATTACTTAGGGCGACAAAGATACTCGCTATTACTAAAGAGGAACGCTAGAAAATACGGGATAGGCTTTTAATAATAAATAGGAAGCTTATAGTACTTAAAGAGAAGGACCTATATATATAATTAATTTATAAGGCTTATACCTAAAAGCTTTTAGTATACCTAGGTTAGAATAAGACTATTAAGCTTCTAAAGGAATATTACGTTTAGCCCTAGCTAATTACTAATATTAAGTAGTATATTTATAACTACTATACCTACTACTAGGCTTAGAAGCTAAGGGATAAGCCCCTAGGTAAGTTAAGACCCCTATTAATACTAAACTATCCCTAGAAAGATATTATAATAGACTTTATATTATATCTACCTAATTACTATAGATATAATAATATATATATAGTAGTATACTACGTATTAAAAAAGATAGTCTCCCTTCCTTACTATAAGACTATTATAGCGTAGGATCTTACTTAGTTATATTATACCTACATCTTCTAATATATAGGTCTCCCTATTATAATTATATCTAATAGAGGCCCTAAGTTTACCTCTAACTTCTAGAACGAGCTCTATAAAATCTATAGTATAATTATATAGCTAAGTATCGTAAACTATATAGAAACTAATAGATAAACTAAGATTCTTAATTAATACCTAACTTAGTACTTATACCTATAGATAAACTAGTTCTAGGATAACTAGAGCAAAATACTCCCTCCTATAGACTTTACTTAAGTAATACTACTAAATAAGACTATAAGGCTTATACTATTTGAGATTAAATAAGGGTACTTATTATAAATAAGCTTTAACTAGGACTAATATATATAGAGATTCTTAACTATAAAGGAAAAGATTAACTAAGGCGATGCTTAGTAGTTTACATAGAACCTCTATAATACCTAGCATATTACTAAAAGGAATATAGCTATAGCTTAGTAATACTATACCTAGGCTACTAACTACTACTACTAGCTTAATAACCTGGCTATAAGGGACTTATTTATATATTAATAGAGGGATAGCGCTAAGAGGACTCTTTAAAGCTATTAATAGTATAGAATAGCTTATAGCTAATTAAAGCTACTGGCCCTAGGGGAACTTAGGTATTAGACCTACTAAAGGAATATAACTATTACCTAGTATTCTATTCTAATAAGCTTTAGAAAGCTACTAGGGACCCTCTACTAGGATAATTCAAGGCCCTACTACTTGCTATTAAGTTTAATAATAAGCTAGAATATAAGGTTATATAGCTAACTACTAGCTAGTTATACTAAGGATAGCTATAGAACTATACTAACTAGAGGGGCTATAACTATAATTGTACCTAGTATAATACTAAAGGTTTTGAAAAAACCCTAGTAGCGTTATAGGACTTCTATACTACTAACCTAATTACTATAGGATTACTAAAATACCTTTTAGCTTAGCTTTTAGCTACTACCTAAGATAAAGACCCCATTACTATAGATAATAATAACGCCCTAGTATAAGTATAAAAAAGAGGGAGAGGGATACTATTTAGTAAAATATTTATATAATAATTATTAATTACTACGGAGAGTAATACTAGTACAGGGGGGGAAAATATTATAGCGCTAGGTTAGACCTACCTAAATTTCAGATTATGTGGCTTAGGGGTTACGTAATCTCTAAGCGACTCTCGAGCCTTCTAGGTGCGCGGCTAACTAATATGCGTAGCTAACTAATGAACTACGTTATTTACTTTAATAACCTCTATAACTACTTATTTTAAGGTAATAATATAGCCCTAGTTATATATAAATAGGGCTATACGTAGCTTTTTTTTAAAAACAAAGAGGAGATATTTACCGAAACTAGCTATTAAATAGATACTAAGCTATAGCGCCTCTATTAATAATTTTATTATCTCTCTATTACTAAGTTAGCTACCCTCCTCTAGTATACTAGTTATCTTATTTAAGTAATAATAATTAAGTAGTTAGCTAAGATCTACTAATATTACTAATTAAATAGAAGAGCTCCTTAGAGGTTTAAATTCTCCCTCTAGGATACTTATTTATTTAAGTATAAGATTATCTATAACGTTATCTACCTTAAAGGTAAAGTAACCCTATATATTATTAATTGAGCTCCTAATACGGGCTATGCCTAGTTTTATAGGGCGCGTATTAGGGCGCGCGCGCTGCCCTAAGCACTTGAGTATAGCTAAGTAATAAATAGTTAGCTTTATAACGATATTACTATAAATAGTAGGTATTATAAGATAGGGAAAAACTTACTTATACTAGGGAGCGCTAGCTATACCTAGCTCTAAGGAGAACACTTCTATTAGTAAGGTTACGCTATAGGTAGAATAGATCTAATTAGTAATACTATATATTCTATTCTCTATACTAGGGAGCGCTAGCTATTAGCTCTTCTAATAGGATAATGACTATAATATCTAGTATTGAATATAAGTAAATAGTATAGTAGTCTCCTCTTAATATATTATGTCTTATATACCTCCCGCTCTTATTAAAGATATATATACTAATAGAGATAATAAGGAATAGGAGGTAAGTATACTATAGGCTATACTAAGGAGTAGCTATTTACTTTTATAGCTTATATATTACTTTAAATCTATAGGTACTTTATAAAAGAAATAAGTAAGGACATCTTTTAAAACTTAAGAGTAATCCTTAATAACTACCTTATATTATATTTTAAAGTTTTATTTACTAAATCTAGTTATAGCTAACTCTCTCTAACCTTAGTAAGGGTATAAATATATTAGTAAGTACCTATTCCTACTAGCTATTAGCTCCTATATTTATTAGAGGTATATATACTAATAGAGATAATAAGGGATAAGAGGTAAATATAATATAAGCGATACTACTCAGTAGGTTTTTATTTATATAGCTTATATATTACGTAGAATCTATAGGTATCTTATAGAGAAGTAGTACTAGTAAGCTATGTAAGAATAGGTATATAAGTAGTGAAAGGGGCGGTAAAACAGCCTGAATAATAGATATTAATAGGCTGAGTGATACTATGATGAAGGCTAATAAATTTAAGCATAAGGAGGTATTTTCCCTGGAATTAAGTAATAGAGAAATCGTTAAATATTAATAATATTAATGATCTTATTACTAAGTTATAAATCCTACCCTCGTGAAGTGAGGGGTAAGATATTCTAAAACGTAACTACAAAGCAGTAGCTTATTAAGCAGAAACCGCGCTTAGATCACCATGTGGTCCATGCGCAATTTCTATATATTTATAGCTATAAAGCTAAGGACTATAAATATATATATATATATAAAAGCTTATTGCTATTATTAGAATTTATATGAATCTTTAAACTATTTATTCCATAAAGAAAATACTTTTATAGTTATTATTTATGTTTTATAGTTATTAAAGTATTATTAAAGAGATATTATATAGGTATATAACTATATATACTATAGTTATTTATTAAGGTTTATATAACCCTTATAAGATTATTATAGAATGTTTTAAGATATACCTTCGGTATTCTTACAAGCTATATTTAAAAAAATAAACTTTCTTATTAGGATTTATAGTTTTACTAGATATATAAGTAGTATAGTAATCTCCTTATATAATACTCCCTTTTTAATATATAGTCTTTTATATACTACTTACGTTTATTAGAGCTATATATACTAAGGGAGAGGCCTCTAGCTACTGCATAGTGATTTTACCTGCTTTAGTGCAACAGACCTTCTAACTCCGCGCCTCCTAATAATATATAGCCTTCGGTTATGTAATCCTTTCCTAACTATAGCTACACTTATATATACCTATTATACTAGATAGCCTCACGATCTTTAACTTTATATCGATAATAACGTGGTTTTTAATTATTTAAACTATAAAACTATCGACCTTTCCTCTCGCGCACTACCTACGCTGCTAACACCGCCTCTATTACCGCTTCGTCTGCTAGAAGTTATTACTATCTTTACTAGTTAGCGCAAGCTATACTTACTAACGTTCGCCTCGGCTACCTAGGCTACCTCTACCTTAGCAATATAGAGGACTTGCTTAAAGAAGGGCTACTCTATAAGGTATATAACGACCTACTAAACCTCTACTACTAAGTTTACTTACTTAGCTCTAATACTATTATACCTTATAGAGTCCCCTATAAGGGTATTAAGGTAAGCCCTATTAAGGGTTATACTAATAATATACTCTCTATATATAGTAGAGTAGTTAATAAAGGAGTAGGCTTTATTAATTATATCGAGGCTAAACTCTCTAGTAACCCCCTCTATATTATTTATACTAAAGGGCGTGCCTTACTTAGGCTTAGTATATTTATATATAAGGTCTAGTACTAATATAGTTAAGAGATAAGAATAAGGAAGAGGGAGAGGTATAAAGCCCTACTTATAAAGCTTCTTATACTTCTAGCTATAAGAACCTCTTAGGAAAGACCTCTTTAGTTAAGGAGTTACCTCTTATATAGTAGTATTTATAGTACCTTACTAGAAGGTTAACCTTTTAGGTTAAGGAGTTATCTTATATAATAGCTTTTATAGTACTTTGCTAGAAGGTTTAGCAAGGGTATTACTACTAGAGCCTTAATAGCCTATTTAGCTCTAATATAATAAGCCCTAGTATAGCGTATATCCGACTTTATATAGTAATGTTTAGAGGGTTTACTTATAAGTAGTAGGAATATATAGGGTTCTTATATTATTTTCCTTAACTAGTAGAGGGAATAGGTTAAAATACCTATATAGTATTTCCTAAATTATACTTATGAACTAGGTGAACTTATTATAGTCTTTTTATGAAGGGGCTATAGCGTAATTCCGAACTTAATACTAAGGGGGATAAGGAAGAATAGGAAATAAGTATACTATAAGCTATATCAATTGGGAGCTTTTTATTTCCATAGCTTATATACTACTTAAAATCTATAGGTACTAAAATAGGCTAGAACCAGTAGGAACTAGAAAGATAATAAATAATATAGCTCCACCTATAAATAGATCAGAATATTAAAAGTAGGCTTAAAGGATATATAAAATAATTCATAGATCTAATTAAAAGAGATAATCTAAATTAGGCGCGTATTCGCTAAGAAAATACTAAAAAACGAGGTATATAATTATTAAGGTTTATATTATAATAATTATAAATAATAATAAAGTCTACTACGCTCCTCTCCTCTACGCTCTACTCTATAGTCTTCTTATAATAAGCTTATATATTAAGGGGGCTTTTTTAAAAGCTATATAGGTAAGTCTATCTTATTTCTTTCTAATTATCCCCTCGAGACTCTTTATAATATTATAGAAGAGAGTTTTTAAAAAGAAAAGAAACTATTTTATAGGAATAGTAAATAAACCTTATTTATAAATCTATTCTAGTAATAATATCTTCTAAGAAAGCGATCTTATTATTAAGAAGGTCCCTTAGGTTTACCTATCTTCTATTATAAGTTATATTTTAATAGTAGCCTTATTACCTCTTCCTCTTTATTATACTCCTTATCCTACTCTAATTCTTAATATAGCTTAAACTACCTACCCTACTATACTAAGCGTGAGAAGCTATAATAATATACTCCCTTAGGTATGTTCTATTTAATCTAATCCTATTAGTTAACCGTTTATTAGATATAATCTATATAATTATAATTATACTTATTTAAAAGATTAGGTTGCTTAGGATATTAAGTTCGGAATTACGCCGCAGCCCTTCGCAAAAAGACTATAACAAATTCACCTAGTTTATAAGTATAATTCGGGAAATACTATATAGGTATTTTAACCTATACCCTCTACTAGTTAAGGAAAATAATATAGGAACCCTATATATTCCTATTACTTATAAGTAAACCCTCTAAATATTACTATATAAAGTTAGATACGCGCTATACTAGAGCTAATTATATTAGAGCTAAATAGGCTACTAAGGCTCTCGTAGTAATACCCTCGCTAAACCTTCTAGCAAGGTGCTATAAATGCTATTATATAAGATAACTCCTTAACCTAAAAGGTCGACCTTCTAGTAAGGTGTTAAAGGTGCTATAAAAGCTACTATACGAGATAACTCCTCAACCCAAAAGGTCGACCTTCTAGCAAGGTGCTAAAGGTCAACGCCACCGTACGAGAGGTGACTCCTTGTATTGTCAGGAGGCGCGGAGTTAGAAGGTCTGTTGCACTTGAGCAGGTAAAATCACTATGCAGTGGCCAGAGGCCTTGCTTAGGATATAATAATATATCCATAATTATAATTCCTAGGCGTAGCTTAATAGTTATACTGCGACTTAGTATCTATAAGATTTATAACTAAAGCTAATATCTAAGGTATTTAAGCTTATTATCTAGTATTTTAAATAGATCTAGATAATACTAATAATCTATAAATAGGTTAAGGAATATCTACTATAAGAAATAGTATAATATTATTATTATTTCTAAAATCTACTATATTATTATCTATAAGTCAAGGAATAAGAGGGCGTAGAGGGAAGAAAGGTACTTTCTTAAAGTTTTCTTAGCTTAATAGAGTATCTCGCAGAGCTATACTACTATTAATAGTTAAGTTATAGAACTCCGTAGGAATTATAGATATATATTAGCTAACTAAGGGGATCTTAGAGTTAGTTAATAATATACTATCGCTTAAAGTTATACTACTAAAATATAGCAATAGTAATCCTTCTTAAATTAGAGCTCTAGTCTATTTAATATACTAGAGGCTATATATAAATCTATCCCACTACTAAACTAAATTAACTATATAGGTACTAATTAATAAGAGCTTTCGTAGTTATTAAGGAGCTCCTATCTTATAATACTATATATTAAGGTCCTATATAGCCTCGATAAAGCGCTAATTACTATTCTAGTCTTATATAGAGTTATAATAGAAGTAATAGCTAGTTAACTAGTCTATAGAAATCGCAGCTTAGTAATAATTACTATAGTTTAATAGAAAGAAGGCCTTAGTAGTATCCTAAAGATTCTTTACCTCTACTCTTTTAAGCTCTATAGAAGCCTTCTTAATCTCTTTCCTAGGTTACTAGGCTAGGTTATAAATTAGAGTATAGATATTACGAGGGTAGTCCTTAATTATAAACCTAAAAAGGGCTATAACTTCTAAATTATCTAAGCCTTTTTATCTTATAAGCTTCTATTATATATTATAGAGGTCTAATAAATATTCTACCTAAGCTAAAGCTATAATAGGTAACCCTCTTCTATATTAGGTTATTAAGTAATTTATAGATCCTTAGCTTTATTCTATATACTATAGGACTACTAGTATAAGCTTATTATTATTTAATATAGGGTTGCTTTTAGGTCTTATAGTATTAAATACTACTAAGGTATTAATAGGGTTAAATATAACATCTCTTAGGGTAATAAGCGCTAAGTAGGGCGATATAAATAGTTTTATAAACATAGGGTAGTTAAGATACTTTATAAAGTTAGCTAGTTATTATAAGTTATAATCCCTCTTTTACTTCTTATAGTTATTCCTTCTTCTTATATTTTAGAAATTTAGTTCCTTTAATAATCCTTCCTCTCTATCTAACTCTTTTAAATTAGTAAGAATTATTAAACTAGTTTATAAATTAATATCCTTAGGTATTAATAAGTTAATATCTATCCTATCTAGAGAGGAAACCTCTAGTTTTATAAATTAAGGGGTATATTTAGCTACTTAATATTTAATATCTTCTTTAGCTATTCTTTTCTTAATATCTTTATTTCTTAATTTAAAATATTAATTATATAGAAGTTTATTTATCCTTAGTTAGATCTAGTATCTTTTAAGAGGTATTTTATTAGTAAAAGCTATTAATAAATAATTAATCTAAGCTTAATACTTTATTTTAATAGGCTACTTTAGTAATACTAGGCTTCTAATTTCTATAAAAAGACCTAAGCTAATTAACGAAGTATAAAGTAGAAGCTTATAGTAGAGGGTCTATATATCGAAGTTTAATTAGTTATAGTTATCTTATTAAAACTTCCTTAGCTTTATATCTTAGTAGAAAGCTCCTAGTAATAAGTATTAGAGTTTATAGTTATCCTTTAGCTCCTCTCCTTAATTACTAATTATTATAAAACTATTTTCTCCTATCTTATAAGTTAATTAATAGACTTATAATAATTATTCTAATAGACTTAGGCGCTTATAAATAAATAAGGAGTATATTAGGAGACTTAGCTTTAATTTAAGTAATTATAATATCCTTTATATCTCTATTATTAAAATGGTCTTCTATACCTCTAACTATCTTATAGTAGAGCGGTTAGCTAGGCTTAGTAAGGTTTATAAGGTAATAAGTAACTACTAAGATATCCTTAGTATATATTAGAGTTACTAATTTAAGTATACTAGGATAGGATAGGATAGACTTAGCTGCGTAACTTTCGGAAAACTCCCTTAGCGTATAGACCCGTTATAGGGAGACTATAGAGTAGAGCGTAGAGGAGAGGAGCGTAGTAGAGGAAAAGATAGTATTATTATTATTATAATTAGTACCTTAATAACCCTATACCTCGTTTTTTAGTATTTTCTTAGTAAATCTACGCCCGATTTAGATAATCTCTTTTAATTAGATCTATAAATTATTCTATATATCTTTTAAGCTTACTCTTAATATTCTTACCTATTTATAAGTAGAGCTATATTATTTATTATCTTTCTAGTTCCTATTAGTTCTAGCTCTTTTCTAATAGTACCTAGAGGCGGATTCTTTTACTCTTTTTAATAGCCTTTATAGGCTTCTTAGAGAGTTAGGTACCTTCGCTATATCTATATATCCCTGCTATTAATATATATATATATATAATTAATCTACTTCGAATATAATGATAACTTAAGACATTTATAAGTAATAAATAATAACGATATAAATAATAATAAAAACTTAGTTTAAAGAGAGGAAGATATTCGCAGACCTACCTTAGTTCTAAGGGAATAGTAATAGCTATATTTTCTTATAGAATTAAGGTAGGAACGATATAGACCCTAAAGTCCTCCCTTTCTCCTTTTTTTTAATATACTATTAGCAGGTTCTAGCGAGTATATCCCTTTCCTTACCCCCTTATATATTATTAAAACCGCTATTATTTAACTAGCGAGTTATAGCTAATATAGCTAAGATAGCTATATATAATACTAATATAGAGATTAGTAGTCTTACTAAGCTAATAGGTATAGCGAGATTAACTAGATTAGTAACGAGAGACTAATAAACCCCTTATTATTATAGCCCTAAGTACTAAGAGTAACGTACTAACTTTAGAGAGATACTAATATAGAAAAGCTATAAATTCTTCTAAAATAAGAGTATTATTAGGAAGACCCTTCTATATTAAGTAATAAGACTCGAAGTAGATCTATAATAGCTTAGAGTAATAAGATCGAGGTTACTAGACCTTTCCTATATTTATTTAGTTATTTAGTTTATACTATTTCTTTTTTTATTTTATTTAAAGAAAGTTATACCTAGCTACTTTATCTTTCTATTTAGAAGATATTATAATAATAACTTCACTCTATTAACTATAATACTTTATTATTTTAACTATATAATATTAACTTCGATATTTATAGACCTATAAATATTATATCTTCTTCTTCCTTAGCTAATTTAGATACTAGATCCTCTTCTAATAAGGGGATATAGCCTAAAGAGAGATTCGCAGGAGCTTTATTTAGTAAGATATAACCTTATACTATAGGGTAGCTAGCTTCTAATAATAATATAGATAGGTCTGCGAATCCTATTTCTAGGATAGGAGTAACGCCTTTAAGCACTCTATATTCCCCTAAAGGAAGTTATACTAATTAGGATATTATAGCCCTTATAGATCTCCTTATAAGATATCCTATTATTATAGTAATAACTCCCTATTTAACTAGAGCGCCTAAGTTTATAGGTATTAATATCTCTAACTTTATTACTAACTATAAGAGCTTTTTAAAGCTTTATTATAAGACTAATAAAGATATAAAGAACGAAGTCTATATATATAGCTCTAGTAACTATTAAAATATAGTAAAATCTTATATTAGTAAAGCTAAGACCTAGAAGGAAGCTAAGGAGAGACTTCTATACTAATTCGGATTCGTAGACCTAAAGTCTTATTAAGATCCTAATAAGGACCTTTAGAACCTAGTTATAGGATCTTATATTAAGGATAATAACCCTTCCTAGGTTATAATATTAATTACTACTATTAAATAGCTTTAATAGAGAGCTATTTAATATAAAGACCTAGAACTTACTAACGCTAAGCTTATTTATATTACTTATTACTATTTTTTAAAGAGGGCTATAAGAGCTATAGCTTAAAGTCTTAGCTACTAGCCTATTAAGGGTATTTAAAAGTAGTAGGTTATAATAAAAGACGCCCTAATTAAATAGTCTACTACCTGCTAGGAACTTTAATAGTTATCTAGCTTTATTAAGCTTAAGCTAATAATAACGCTTTATATCCCCGCGAAGATAATTCTAATAAGGTAGAGGGTTAAAGCTAAGGAACCCTCTATAGCCTAGACTACTAGCTTAATTATTAACCCTCTTATAGAGAACTTTAGAACCTAAAATATTAAGAGGGCTAATTATAAGATAGATATCTTAACCCTTATTAAGAGAGTTACTAGCTAAGGAGATAATACTTTTAATCTAAATACTATAGAACTTACTAAACTTTATAAATAATAATCCTAGGATTATTTATAGACTTAATACTAATAATAGTAGTACTTTTACTTATAAGCTAGATATAGGGACTACTAAGGAGGATACTAGTAATACTAGGGATTTAGAAGAGATAGAGTAAGAGGAGACTATAGAGGCTTTTAGTAAGATAGACTATTATAGTATATAACCTTCTAAGCTATAGGGGCCTGCTAGCTTTATAGCGCTATTAACTATATCGTTATTAGCTACGTTAAGTATCTCGAGGCTAGCTAGAATAAGGTCTACTACTATATATTACCCTACTACTTTATTAGCACCCTAGATATAAGTACTAAGGTTAAGATAGGTATTATTAATAAAAGCTATAACTATAAATTAAGTAATAGTTAGATAATTTTAAAGTATATCTTAATTAATAAGGATACCTTTATATACTATACTATTACTATAAGTAGGTTAGCGGAAAGGTAGTAGCTAAAGCTTCTAGAGGAGGTTATAAGAGTTATTAGTTATAATAAGATATGCTCTAAACTATCTATTAGCTTTATAAATTTATTAAAGGATACTACTTAATTATATAACTTTATAGATATAATATTCTTTAGCTTTAAAGTAAAGAACTAGTATATTAACCTAGTAGAAGATATTACTACTATAGAAAGAGGGAAAACTAGAGGGTATTATATAGAACCTAATAATACTCGTTATTACCAGGCTTCTTAAATAGTAGACCTACTTATAATTTAAGACCCTCTTATTTAAGCTACTTAGAGAGTTATAGAGCTCCTAGATAATAAGGAAGATATTAAAAACGCTATATTACTAGACGCCCCTAAGGAATAAGTTAAGTAATAGAAATAGAATAAATAAGATAAGCCTCGGATTTAATATAGTAATTTATAGATAAGCTATGCTCTTACTCTTAAGCTATATAATAAAAGAGTAAATAGGAAGGTAGCTATCCCTAAAGCTTTCTATTATTAGAACTAGCCTAATTAGGATAGAATAGTTTATAATACTACTAAAGCTATAATTACTAAGTATAAGGATAGATATAACTTAAAAGCATAAGAGGTCTTTATTCCTACTAATATTACGCTTCTAGATTAATTTAATAAGACTAGAAAGAGTAATAAGGAGCTATAAAAATAAATAGGTTAATAGAATAATAATAAGAACTATTCTAAAGGCTAAGCGACTTTAGCTACTATTTCTATAGACTTACCTAAGGATTTATAAACTAAAGTAATTTAATTTAACTACTATATAATTAATCCTATCTTTAAGATAAGTGCTATAATAGAAGATTAGGATTTAGTATTACTTCTACTACTAAGATGTATTACTATCCTAGACTTCGTTATAACCTACTAGTAAATTACTATTACTCTTTATAGCCTTGCGAATATATTAATTAGGGGGATTATTAATAGTAGCTCTACTATTAACCTTATTAATAAAAATTATATTAAGCGCCTAGGCTTATAGAGCGATATAGTTAAAATAAATATAGGGATCCGTAGGATTACTAATAGAGAGCGGAGAACCTAATTTATAGGTATAATTATAAATAACGTTTATATTAGTAGTAATTAGATTTAAGATATTAGCTTTTTAGTTTTTCCTAAAAACGCTTATAATAAAGACCTAGTACTAGGAGCTCCTTTTATCTTAAAAACTTAAATAACACTAAATTATATATAGAACTAGATTATTAGAGTCCTTTAGTCTAGGAATATAAAGATTAATATCCCGCTATTATTTTATATAGGAGACTTAACTACTTAGTTCCTAGAAATTATTACTAAAATAGACCGCTTTATTTCTTCTTAGTATTAATATATCCTCTTATCTCCTATAGAGGAGGGGAAATAGAGGCTACTACTAATAGACTTAATATAATAATAAGCTTAGACTTTATAGGAGATAATTAGTAAGTTAATAACGCTAAGAATAAGGAAGAGTTAGATATAACGCTAGGGAGTATAAAGATATACTAGGATATTAAAGCGATTTAATAAGTTTTTAAAGGATCTTATAACCTATTAAATAAAGTTAAGTAATAATTAGACCTAGATAGAGAAGTTATTACTATTTTTAAAGAGTTTAGACTAATCTTTAATAAAATCCTAGAGACTATAATCTATAATAAAGTTACCTCTAAGCTTAATAAGATCTATAAAGCGATTATAAGTATAGAGTATATAGTAGGATATAATAGCTATAATATTAATTATTAATATTATATTTATAGACCTAAGAAAAGAATAATAAAGAAGAAAGTACCTAGGAGGAAGTATAAGTTAGTATATTAGAAAGGAGTTAAAGTTATTATAGCTATAGATACTAGTTTCTCCTATAATAATTATAAACCTATACTAATAATATCTATATTACTAATAGAAGATATTAATATAATATATAAGATAAAAGATATGAAGATTTAACCTATTAATAACGCTATATTAGACGGTTTAACCCTAGATAGAGACCTCGAGTAGAAGTTAAAAGCGTAAGTAAAAGCTAAGAAAAATATAATCCTAGATCCTAGCGCCCTATTTATAAGCTTAGTTATATTAAGGTTTTTAATTATTAAGTAAGGAATAAGGCTTATAAGAGCTTAATAAGAAGCTATCCTTAAGACTATTAATTATCTATAACCCAAAGAAAAGAAGCTCCTTTTAGCTATTCTTATTATAAGAGAGAAAGCTTTAGCCTAGGAATTTAAATATTATAGCTCTATATACCCTTCTATTATACTTCTATAGATAATTTAAATAGTATTATATAAAGTATAGTAAGTAAAAGGAATCCTAATATTAAGAGGACTAGAATAGGATATTATTATAATTCTAAAGGATAGACTAGAGAAGGGAATCCTTAAGTAAAGTTATATAGCCTATTATAATCTATTCTTCCTTATATAAAAGAAAGATAGTAAGATAAGGCTTATTAACTTAGTAACTAAGATAAATATAGTTATAATATAAGATATAATACTACCCCCTTTAGTAAACGATATTTTAGAAGGCGTTACTATATATTAATTATTATTACTACTAGACTTCTTCTTAGGATATAACTAAGTCCTATTAGACCCTATAAGTAAAGATTTAATAACGTTTATATTACTTATTAAACTACTATGGATATATATATTACCTTAAGGAGTAATACACTTAGTCGCTTAGTTTATATAGGTTATAATTAGAATCCTATATAACCTTATCCCTAGCTATTATAAAGCCTTCCTTAATAATATTACTATTAAAGGACTAACTTCGCGATATAATAAAGAAGAGATTAAGTCTTATCTAGGGATTTATAGATTTATTTTAGAATACTTATAGAACGTTAATAAGGTCTTAGTTAATTTAGAGCTAGTAGAGTATATAGTAGTAGTAGTTAAGTTATAGTAAGCCTAGGAAGTAGTAATAATTATAAGCTATATTTATAATACTAATAGGCGTTATCTAGAGGAAGCGAAGATAGTTAAGATCTATAAATAAGCTACTTATACTAATTTAATAGAGTTAAGGGCTTTCCTTAGGATTATAATATTCTATAGATCCTAGGTAAAGGACTACTCTATTATTATAAAGCTACTTATTAACTTACTTAAGAAGGATACCTTATTTAGCTAAGAGGAGAAGTAATAAATAGCTATAAATACCTTAAAGGTAATACTTATAAGGGCTCTAATCCTTATTACTATAGACTATAGCCCTAAAGGAGGAGATATCTACTTTATAGTTAATATTAGTAATATAGGATAGGGCGGAGTCCTAGGATAATTTATTAATAACTAGCACGTAGTCTCTCGCTTTAAGAGTAGTACTTAATTAGGACTAGAGCTATTATATAATACTAAGAAAAAGGAATTATATAGTATTCTAAAGGCTTTAAAGAGGGTATATAATTATTTATATAGATAATACTTTATCCTAGAGATAGATATTAAGATATTAGTAATATAACTTAATAGAGTAGCTATAGACCTCCTAGGAGCCCTTATTATTTACTAGATTATATAGATTTAAATATTTAACTTTAAAGTATAATATATTTATAATACTTAGAATATAATAGTAGATAGCTTATTATAAAAACCCCGGGGACCTTCTAATATTATTAATAAGGAAGCTAAGGCGGAGATCGACTCTTAGATTAATTTATAGATCTTCTTTATAAATATAGAAGCTAGTTCCTTCTTTAAGTAAGCTTAATATTATAGTAATAAGTAATATATAGAGGAGGTCCTAGTAGGAAATATAGAGGTTATTAGTAATATAATAAATATCCTAGATATACTTCTTAATAATTCGTAGACCTATTTAATATATTATTAATAAATTACTTATTATTTAATAATATAGAAATACCCTCTAGGAATTTAACTAGTAAGGTATTATAACTTTAAGACTAGAGTATTAGATTATTATATTTATAACTACCTGCTTTTTACTAAACTAATTAATTAAAAGCTAATACTATAATAAGTTATTAATAATATTAAGTAGTAGAAGAAACTAATCGCAAAGGCCTATAAAGAGAGTAGTTATTAAAGTAAGTAAGCTATAGCTAGAAGGCTACTTAATTACTATATCTAAGCTAGTATATATATAGAGATTAGTAAATCCTTAAAAGGTTACTCTAATTACTAAAAGAGGAGAGCTTAATATATAGATAATATAAGGATATATAGCTCTCTAAAGGGATTACCCTTTACTAGGATATTATTAGATATATAGAGAATAAGTAAGTAATACCTTATTAAGGTAAGGGATCTACTAATAGGATAACTTAAAGCTTACTAGCTTAAGCGAGTAACTTTAGCTAAGATTACTAAGTTTATCTAAGAAGAGATCGTTTATTACTATAAGCTATATAATAAACTTATTATTAATAGAGGACTAGAGAATAAGGATACTATTATTAAATTGAATAAGAAATATAATATAAGGAGGAAAGTAACGTCTACTTATAACCCGAGGGCTAATAATATAGTTAAGACTAGTTATTAGCTAATTACTTATATATTATTAATATAGCCTAGAGGATAGAGAGATATTAACCCTTAGCTATACCTTCCTACTACCCTATTTATAAACTAATTAAGTATTTATACTTTAACTAGGTTTAGCCCTTTCTACTTACTATATAGGTTTAAGCTTATTACTCCTATTAAGACTCTAATACTAACCTAGAGGGTTCTTAATTTGGATTTAGTAATAATAAAGGAAGAGGAGGTTTAAATATATCTATAAGCTTTCTTATAACTTAATAAGGATAGAAAATAAGCTAAAAAGATAATTAATAGTTAATATAAGAAGACTATAGAATACTATAATAGTTAATATAAGAGGATTATAAGGAAGGAGAAGCAAGAGGTAGGTAATTTAATACTAATATTTAATATTAAGAGCTCTATTAATACGTTATTTATTAAAAGGCTTAACTATTAATAGTAAGGCCTCTTCTATATCCTTTTATAAGCTCTAAAAGCTCTATTATATTAATTAGTAATATTAGTAAGTAATAAGGTTACTAGAAAGACGTTTAATAGAAATTAACTTTATAAATTTATTTAAGCTCCTAAAGGGTATTAGGAACTAAGTAATTTAGATATTTATAGATCTAATTTAAAAAGGAACCTAATAAAAGTCTTCTTAGCGCTAGGGAATAAAGAGTATAATAATTATATACCTAAGGAAGAGGAGGAGGAACCTATAGTACCTAGGGAAAGTAATTAAGAGGAAGAGGAGGATTTATTATACTTAATAATATAATTAAAATACTATTTAAAAGATTTAGAGAAGATAATTAAAGCTTTAAAAGCTAGATAATAACTAGTTATTAAGATTCTTAAAATACTAAAAGAGAAAGAAAAGGAGTATATTAAGATAGAAGATCTAGAGGATATATAAGGTTTTTTATATTATAACTTATTTTAATTAATAATTTATAAACCTATTCTAATTTTCCCTTCTTTTTATCTCTTAATTTAAAGGTTTAAGATTCTAGGGATAATATTCCTAAACTTTAGGGATAAGGATAAGAGATAGTATTAATAACTCCTTATTTATTTAACGCACGCCCCTTATTACTATTTAATATAATAATAGCCTAGATAACTTTAATATCTATTAGTAGTTATAGTAAGGTAATTAAGCCTAAGAAAGTATAAGATCCTTAACCTCCTAATAATAATATTAAAGCTACCCTTCCTTATTAAATAAATATAAGATTAATAACCTAAAGATAAGAGAGAAAAAGAGAAAGGGAGAGAGGGTATTAAAATTATAATTACTAGCCCTTAGTAAAGATATTAATAGACTTTTCTTACCCCCCCTTTTTTCCCTAGAAAAGATTATTACTAATATTATATTACTTTCTACTAAAGAGAAAGAGAAAGATATTTATAAAAAGGATTATATTAGTTTTTATACCTAGATACGCTTTGTCTTTAGCTTTATAAACCTATTTATATAATATTCGCCTTAATTTCTTATTAAAACCTAACTAGCTTCTTATTCTCTTTTCCTTCTTTACCCCCCCCCCCCCCCCCCTATATATTATATAAATATATCTAGAAACTCTATTTTCCTACCCTAGTTTATAATATAAAGCCCTAAGTAGTTTATAATTTCTATAAGGTTAAACTCTAGAGGTAGCTTTATTATAAAAAGGTAATAAGAGTATATAAACCTAGCTTTACTATAATATTCCTAGGCTTATTAATAGTATTTATTATAAAGGAGCGAGAAGTTAAACTTAGCTATAGCTATAACTATAATATCTACTAGACTTTAGAACTATAAGATCTCCTTAATACTATTAAATTCTCTACTCCTCCTTATCTTATTATTATACTTAATTCTATACCTATAGCGCTTATAGATACTTAGATTATTATATAAGTAACTCTCTTAAGTTTTATAGAAGAAGTAGTTAGTATAAGGAGTACTTAGTATTAAGATGTACTTAAAGTATAGTTCGTAGATATAAATACCTAATATAAGGTTCTTAGTAGTATAAGCCTACTCTTTATAATAAATATAGGGTACTATATTATAACTACCTTAGAATTAAGTAAATAAGCTATATATAGCTACTACGCGCTAAAAGACCTTTACCTCCTATAAGCTAGCGAGGAAAGTAGTAGAGGTATAGATAAAGACTTAATAGTAGAATTCTCTAGACCCCTTAGTTATTTCAAATATTTATTCGAAGTCCTATTTACTAAGATAAGCCTTTTAAAAAGCTAGCCTTATTATTTTAGTAGTTTTATTAGAGAATATCTATAGTATAAAAGCTACCTCTAAGTATTTATTACTAGGGATATTAAGTTAGAGCTAAATAAGGCTTATAGCTACTTAAGAATTATAATTATTAGCTAGAGGGTATAGGGATATTAAAAAGAAAAGAAGGAATACCTAAAGTTAGTTATTAGAGTATTAGATAAAAAGAAGTATATTATTTTTCTTTATTTTAAGTATAGGGATATTAGAGCTAAGGACCTAAAGGGTTACTATAGATAGGAGATAATAAGGGCGAGGTTAATTAGTATTTTTAATATATAAGATAAGGAAGTTATAATTAACTATAATAAGAAGATTTAATTTATAGATATAAGAGGGAAAGTATAAAGGGGTTAAATAAAAATTAAAGTAGCTAGCTAAAGGTAGTTATTATAAGGGGGAGAAGTTAATAATAGAGGATAGAAGAGAATATTTATTTAATTTATAACTAAGCTACTCGTTTTAATAGCTACTACTAATTATTATTTCCTTTATTCTTTCCCTATATATAATTACCCTAATTTACTATTCTATTTATTATAGGTTTTTTATCCTAAGTTTATTTTACTTTATTAAGGCTAAGGAGGGTAAGGGAGGAGAGTTAATTATTCCTTCTATAAGCTACTAATAAATCACTATATTATTAAAGTAATTAGTAGATATAAAAACGCACTCCTTACCCTCTAAGCCCTCTAGTTTCTCTCTCCCCTTTATATATATTATTTAGTTTTAAACTTAATTTATCTACTAACTATATAATATTAACTACTATATTATAGCTCCTCCTTATCTTTAAATATTACTTCTATTTAGCTCTTTAGTTTATAGATTACTAGCGCTTTCCCCTTATTAACCTTTCTCCTAATATATTATAATAAAGGAAAGTTATTTTTTATAATAATAAAGCGTTAGATATATAGATCTAGGAGTTAAGATCTTTAAACCTTTTTATCCTCGAAATTAGACCTTTAATAAAGCTTATATCTAATAAACTAAATATAAGTAGGTTTTAGGTATAGGGATAAAATAATAGAGATATCCTAGGCTTTAGACCTCCTAATAAGCTTAGTTACTAGCCTTAGCTAATTAAATATAATATATACTCTCTACCTAGGATAGATAATATCCCTAGTTAGATAGACCCTTTTAATATAAAACTAAAATATATCCTTATTAAACATTAGAATAAGACCTTAGAAGTAGTAGAGGAGATAATTTACCCTTTATACTTATAATAAGTTATAGCTAGTATATTTAATACTATTAGTATACTTAAGATAGTAACTCTAATATATACTAAGGATATCTTAGTAGTTACTCGCTATATTATAAGGCCTACTAAGCCTAGCTAACTACTCTACTATAAGATAATTAGAGGTATAGAAGATAATTTTAAAGATAGAGATATAAGGAATACTATAGTTACTTAAATTAAAGCTAAGTCCCTTAATATAATCCTTATTTATTCATAAGCGCCTACGTCTACTAAGGTAGTTATTATAAGTCTACTAATTAACTTATAAGATAGGAGAAACTAGTTTTATAATAATTAGTAGTTAAAGAGAGGAGCTAAAGGATAACTATAGATTCTAATATTTATTACTAGGAGCTTTCTACTAAGATATAAAGCTAAGGAAGTTTTAATAAAATAACTATACCTAGTAGAACCTTAATATATAGACCCTCTACTATAAGCCTCTAGTATCTATTTTATTAATTAGCTTAGGTCCTTTATATATATTAGAAGCCTAATACCTCTAAAGTAACCTATTAAAATAAGGTATTAAGCTTAGATTAATTATTCATTAAAAGCTTTTACTAATAAAATACCTCCTAAAGGATATTAGATCTAACTAAGGGTAAATAGAATTCTATATAATTAATACTTTAAATTAAGAGATAAAGATATTAGGAAAAGGATAGCTTAAGAAGATATTAAATATTAAATAGCTAAGTATACCCCTTAATTTATAAACCTAGAGGTTTCCTCTCTAAATAAGATAGATATTAACTTACTAGTACTTATAGATACTAATTTATAGACTAGTCTAATAGTTCTTACTAATCTAAAAGAGTTAGATAGAGAGGAAGGATTATTAAAGGAACTAAATATCTAGAATATAAAAAGAAGGAATAACTATAGGAAGTAGAAGAGGGATTATAACCTATAATAACTAGCTAACTTTATAAAGTATTTTAATTACCCTAGGTCTATAAAACTATCTATATTACCCTATCTAGCTCCTACTACCCTAAGAGATATTATATTTAGCCCTACTAATACCTTAGCGGGATTTAATACTATAAAACCTAAAAGGAACCCTATATTAAATAAAGATAAGCCCTATATTAGTAGTCCTATAGTATATATAATAGAACTAAGAATCTGCGAATTACTTAATAACTTAGTATAGTAGAGGGTTATCTATTATAACTTTAGCCTAGGTAGAATATTTATTAGACTTTTATAATATATAAGGGAAGCTAATAAGATAAGAGGAGTTAGATAATTTAGAGGGTATAGCCCTTTTTATATTTATAACTAAGAGCTACCCTTATAATATTTATACCCTAATTTATAAGCTAGCCTAGTAACCTAGGAAGGAAATTAATAAGGCTTCTATAGAGCTTAAAAGAGAAGAGGTAAAGAATCTCTAGGATACTAGTAAGGCCTTCTTTCTATTAAACTATAGTAATTATTACTAGGCTACGATTTTTATAAATTAGTCGACTAGCTATTACTTCTATTATAACTCTATATAGGATTAGAATAGTAATTAGCGCTTCGTCGAGGCTATATAAGACCTTAATATATAGTATTATAAGATAGGAGCCCCTTTATAACTCCGAAAGCTCCTATTAATTAATACCTATATAATGAATTTAGTTTAGTGGAGGGATAGAATTATATATAGTCTCTAATATATTAAATAGGCTAGAGCTCTAATTTAAGAAGGATTACTATCTCTATATTTTAATAGTATAACCTTAAGTAATAGCGTATTATTCTCTAACTTTAAAATCCCCTTAGTTACTTAATATATATCTATAATTACTATAGAGTTCTATAACTTAACTATTAATAGTAGTATAGCTCTATAAGATACCCTATTAAGCTAAGAAGACTTTAGGAAAGTACTTTTCTTCTCTTTATACCCTCTTACTTATTTACCTATAAATAATAATATAGTAGACTTTAGAAATAATAATAATATTACGCTATCTCCTATAATAAATATTCCTTAACTTATTTATATATTATTAGTATTATCTAGGTCTGCTTTATTTAAAATACTAGATAATAAGCTTAAATACCTTAGACGTTAGCTTTAGTTATAGGTCTTATAGATACTAAGTTATAGTATAACTATTAAGCTATACCTAAGAACTATACTTATAGATATACTATTATATCCTAAGAGGCCTAGTCCTTTAAATAAGTATAACTATAGCTATATAGATTATATCTAGTAGAGGGTTAACTAGTAGGATTAAATCGAGTAGAATATACCCGAGGGAGCGTACTATTATAACTTCTTATACCTAGTATAATAGGATAGGTAGTTTTAGCTATACTAAGGATTAGAGTAGGATAAGGAGTATAATAAAAAGGAAGAGGTAGTAAGGCTATTATTAAGATATAACTTATAATAGAAGATAATTAAACCTAAGAGACCTTCTTAATAATAGGATTGCCTACTTAGAAGATATTATTAATAGATTAGATCTATAAATTGAGTTTATTTATTATTTCTATAAAGTAGTTTTATTTCTTTTAAGACTTTCTTTTTATAATATTATAAAAGGTCTTAAGGAAATAATTAGGATAGGATAGGATAGACTTAGCTATATAACTTTTAGAAAACTCCCTTAGCGTATAGACCTATTATAAGGAGACTATAGAGTAGAGTATAGAGGAGAGGGGCGTAGTAGAGGAAAAGATAGTATTATTATTATTATAATTAGTACCTTAATAACCCTATACCTCGTTTTTTAGTATTTTCTTAGCGAATCCGCGCCTAATTTAGATAATCTCTTTTAATTAGATCTATAAATTATTCTATATATCTTTTAAGCCTACTCTTAATATTCTTACCTATTTATAGGTAGAGCTATGTTATTTATTATCTTTCTAGTTCCTATCGGTTCTAGCCCTTTTCTAATACTAATAGTATTAAATATACTAGCTATAACTTATTATAAGTATAAAGGGTAAATCGTCTTCTCTACTACTTCTAAGGTCTTATTCTAATACTTAATAAGAATACATTTTAATACTATATTAAAAGGGTCTATCTAACTAGGGATATTATCCTTCTTAGGTAGAAGGCGCGTCTTATATTTAATTAGCTAAGGCTAGTAACTAAGCTTATTAGGAGGTCTAAAGCCTAGGATATCTTTATTACTTTATTCTTATACCTAAAACCTACTTATACTCGGTTTATTAAATATAAGCTCTATTAAAAGCCTAATTTTAAGGGTACAAAGGTTTAAAGATTTTAGCTCCTAGTGTACGCGTTTAACGCTTTGTTATTATAAGAAATAACTTTCCCTATTATAATATATTAAGAAAAAGGTTAATAAGGGGTAATTATAAGTAATTTATAAATTAAAGAGCTAAGTAGAAGCCATATCTAAAGAAAAGAAAGAGTTATAGTATAGTAATTAATATTATATAGTTAATAGATAAATTAGGCTTAAAAGTATAAAATATATATATAAGAGAGAGAGAGAGAGACTAGAGAGTTTAAGGGGTTAGGAGTATATTTTTATATCTAATAATTACTTTAATAATATAGTAATTTATTAGTAACCTATAGAAGGAATAATTAACTCTCCTCAGCCTCTGGCCACTGCATAGTGATTTTACCTACTTAAGTGCAACAGACCTTCTAACTCCGCGCCTCCTAATAATACATAGCCTTTAGTCACGTGATCGTAACTTTCCTAACCACAGCCGCACTTATATATACCCGTTAATAGCCTCACGATCTTTAACTTTATATTAATAATAACGTGGTTTTTAATTATTTAAACTATAGAACTATCGACTTTTCCTCTCGCGCACTACCCGCACTACTATTAAATACCGCCTCTATTACCGCTTCGTCCGCTAGCTATACTATTATTAGTAACGCTCTCTCTATATTAAAGCAGTTAGTATAAGCTATACTTACTAACGTTCCCCTAAGGGGTCTAGGCTACCTCTGCCTTAATAGTATAGAGGACCTGCTTAAAGAAGGGCTACTCTATAGGGTATATAACGACCTACCTAGCTTCTACTATTAAATCTACTTACTTAGCTATAATATAATAATAAGTATCCCCTCTAGGGGTATTAATAAGAGCCCTCTTAAGGGCTATATTAATAATATACTCTCTATATATAATAAAGTAGTTAAAAAAGGAGCGGGTTTTATTAACTATATTAATATTAAACTCTCTAGTAAGCTCTCGCGTATTATTAGTATTAAAGGGTATACCTCGCGCGGGCTTAGCGTTTTTATATATAAGGTCTAGTACTAATATAGTTAAGGGATAAGGATAAGGAAGAGGGAGAGGTATAAAGCCTTACTTATAGTAGTAAAGCTTCTTATACTTCTAGCTATAAGAACCTCTTAGGAAAGACCTCTTTAGTTAAGGAGTTACCTCTTATATAGTAGCGTTTATAATACCTTACTAGAAGGTTAACCCTTTAGGT
Organism: Colletotrichum ledebouriae; assembly: GCA_036785755.1. NCBI lineage: Eukaryota > Fungi > Ascomycota > Sordariomycetes > Glomerellales > Glomerellaceae > Colletotrichum > Colletotrichum ledebouriae. Next base: position 10,474 of record JAVHLU010000849.1, on the reverse strand, counting down.
TAAGGAGTTATCTTATATAGTAGCTTTTACTTTTAGTACCTTGCTAGAAGGTTAACCTTTTAGGTTAAGAAGTTATCTTATATAGTAGCTTTTACCTTATTAGAAGGTTTAGCGAGGGCGTTGCTACGAGAGCCTTAGTAGCCTATTTAGCTCTAATATAATTAGCCCCGGTATAGCGCGTATCTAACTTTATATAGTAATATTTAAAGGGTTTACTTGCGAGTAGTAGGAATATATAGGGTTCCTATATTATTTTCCTTAACTAGTAGAGGGTATAAGTTAAAATACCTATATAGTATTTCCCGAATTATGCCTATAAACTAGGTGAATTTGTTATAGTCTTTTTGCGAAGGGGCTGCGGCGTAATTCCGAACTTAATTAACTCTCCTCCCTTACCCTCCTTAGCTTTAATAGAGTAAAATAAACTTAAGATAAAAAACTTATAATTAATAAAATAGTAAATTAGGGTAGTTCTATATAGGAAAAGAATAAAAGAAATAATAGTTAGTTATAGCTATTAAAACGAGCGGTATAGTTATAAATTAAATAAATTTCCTCCTGTATCCTCTATTCTTAACTTCTCCCCCTATAATAACTACCTTTACCTAGCTACTTTAATTTTTATCTACCTCTTTTATCCTTTCTCTCTTATATTTATAAATTATATCTTCTTATTATAGCTAATTATAACTTCCTTATCTTAGGCGTTAAAAATACTAATTAACTTTACCCTTATTATCTCCTATTAATAATAACCCTCTAGGTCCTTAGTCCTAATATCCCTATATTTAAAATAAAGAAAAATAATATACCTCTTTTTATCTAGTACTTTAATAACTAGTTTTTAGTATTCCTTCTCTTCTTATTATTATCCCTATACCTTCTAGCTAATAATTATAATTCTTAAGTACCTATAAGCCTTACTTAGCTTAAGCTTAATATCCCTAGTAATAAATACTTAGAAGTAGCTTTTATACTATAGATACTTTCTAATAAAACTACTAAGGTAATAAGGCTAGCTTTATAGAAAGCTTATCTTAGTAAATAGGACTTTAAATAAATATTTAAGGTAATTCAGGGGTCCAGAGACTTCTATTATTAAGTCTTTATCTATACCCCTGCTACTTTCCTCGCTAGCTGATAAGAAATAAAGGTCTTTTAATACGTAGTAGCTATATATAGCTTATTTATTTAATCCTAAGGTAGTTATAACGTAGTACCCTATATCTATTATAAAGAGGAGGCTTATACTACTAAGAACCCTATAACTAGCGTTTATATCTATAAACTATACTTTAAATATATCTCTATACTAAGTACTTCTTACATTAACTACTTCTTCTATAAAACTTAAGAGAGTTACTTATATAATAATCTAAGTATCTATAAATACTATAGGTATAGAATTAAGTATAATAATAAGGTAAAGAGGAGTAGAGAGTTTAATACTATTAAGGAGATACTATAGTCCTAAATTCTAGTAGATATAATACTTATAGCTATAGCTAAGCTTACCTTCTCGCTCCTTTATAATAAATACTATTAGTAGGCCTAGGAATATTACTCTAAAGCTAGGTTTATATACTCTTATTACCTTTTTATAATAGAGCTACCTCTGGAGTTTAATTTTATAAAAATCGCAAATTACTTAGGGCTTTATATTATAAACTAAGGTAAGAAAATAGGATTTCTATTTATATTTATATAGTATATAGGGGGGGGGGGGGGGGGGGGAGGGGTGTGAGTACTAAGGAAAAAGCTAAATACTTATACTTAGTATATAGAATTAGATAAATAGGAACTTATAGGCGGTGGCAATGCCCTGTTATAACTATTATTAAAAGCTTGCTACTATCGCGGTATATCTTTACTATCTTACCTCTCACGACTATACTAGTTAGTAAATAGTGATAGGATTACAATAGCCCATTATAATAGCGGAAAGAAAGAGTAATTAGTAGCCATTACTATGCTTTTAAGTAGATGAGAAGATATAATAGAACTATTAACATAGTGGTAGTATACCTAGAATATATAATTCAAGGAGCGTATCCGTACTAAAATAATTAACAAAATCTAATTATACAGATAGCTAATCTAAACCGATAATCTATCCCCTATCACATTTATACTAGAACTTTAGCCACAAAGCTCCGGTTTTCCTATTTTACTTCTGAGCGATCACGGCGTTAGGTCTCGCTCTGTCCATATCCCCGCTATCCCTTTCGATAAATACTACGAAACTCAAAAGTAGAATGATACGAATTACTTTCCGTGACGTTGCCTCTGCTTATCGATTGCCACCGGTTACATAAGGTAGGGAAAGAGGTGGAGGAGGTCAACTCTGCTTCGGCGCCTAAAGCGCACCCGGCTATTTAACGTCGTCACACGCTGCCTTGAACATGGAGAAAATAAGAGGCGCGATGATCCAGCCTAGTTCCAAGTTTTTTCTAGCATCTCTCCCCTCTGTACCTTTTCCCCTTTCATACTTCTTTAGTCGATAGCCGTAAGAGTAGATATAGCTAGTCAACGAACGGCCACCGAGAATTTAGACTTGCTATCACATCTCAAGTCTTACGGAGCAAGACAGAGCGGAAGCCAACCCACGAACACGCACGCACATGCAACTTCAAGTATGCTTGTATGCGCCGGGGAAGACGAAGATGGCCTCGCGGCTCATCTCTATTTATGCAGGTAGGCCCCGCTACGCAGCTTGATTTCGATCTAAAGCCGAGACACGACAGCAGAAAATAACAACAACAACAACAACAACAACAACAACAACAACAACAACGACAACCAAGACAACAACGCCCGTTTTCGCTGATGTAGCCTACCGACCCGTACCCCGATCGCCACAAAGCTCCTGGCCGTACAGTTTCTCCAGAGCTTTACATCGAAAAAGAAGCGTCATCAACAGCAACAGAGGGCGTGTCGAATCGTCGGAGCTGCGAGATGCTACTCAGTTGCCAGGGTTGGGGTTCATCTACAAATCAAGTTCACGGTCAGCCATAATTTGATTTCACTTCCCTCATCCTGCCCCGTTGGCAGCTGGAATGTCGTTGCTCAACTTGCGCTTGCCACCGGTGACGGCGACGTTGATGAAGCGGCGCGTGTAGATTTCCCTCTTGTGTGCGCGGCCCTTGGGCGTCTTGGCCTTCTCAGCAGGCTCGACCTTGGGGGTCTGGGACTTGACCTTGCCTGTCGAAACACACACATACGATCAGTCATTGTGCTTGGCATGCTGGCTTCCGCTAGGCCAAGAAGAAGGAGACATACCGGCGCGAGCGAGACTTCCGTGAACCTTTCCCATTTTAAACGCGGTGTTTGGCTGTCGCGATTAGAGACGAAGGCAAGACGTCGAAAGCATGGTTCGGGAAAATTGCGCCGCGGATCAATGGTGGAGGATTAGGTAAGCCTGCCAAGGCAGGGAACCCAGGCATTGGGACTAAGTCAGGTGACTCAATTTTTTCGGAAAGCTTATTCATCGTGTAAGTGTAACAAACGCGGAAAGGTGAGGTGAACAGGGATATTGAGGTCCTTTGGATCCAAGAGACTATAAGATGTGTCTATGAATACAATTCCGATAGTGACTACTTATGAAGAAATGCCCCAATCAAAAGTGCGCCAATGCGCACCCAGTACTCCGGTTATCACTATTTTACCCAAGCCAAGCCGTCGTCTCGTCGATGGTTCCGTATTTAAAGCTCCAAACTTGGCGTCTGGCCCTTTACACGGCCAATCACCTGTTGTGGTGCGTATTTGGGAATGACCTCATCATCGTGCAGCATTTCAAACTCCTCAGTGGCGTCGCGACCCATGAAGTTCATGATAGCCTGAGGACCACCAGGGTGCTCCTCCAACCAGTCTGAGAGATCCATCACAACGCCCTTAACGACAACCCATAGATCCTCCTTCTTGTTGTGCTTGGCAATCTCCTCCATGGTGAACTCCTTCTCGGGGATCGAGAACTTCTTAGGGTCGGTGGGCTTGTTGGCTTTCTGTCCGCCCTGCAGAGGTGTGGGTCCAGCAGCGGAAGTAGTCTGCTGAGCAGGGATGCCCTGTCCACTGGTACCACCAGCGTTGTTCCAGTCGATAGTAACACGGCCCGGCTGAGCAGGGTCGAGGTGCAGGGAGATCTGGCCCATACGGGCAGCGGCACCACCAGCACCGCTGAGAGCTTGCTGGAACAAGTAGTTGCTGGCAGTGTCACCAGCAACACGGCCATAGACGACACAGCCAAGCAGAGAAGAACCACCAAGACGGTTAGCACCGTGGACACCGCCAGCCAGCTCACCGCAGGCGTACAGACCGTCAAAGGGCTTCTGCTCGCTGTTGAGAACCTGGGCCTTGTCGTTGATCTCGATACCACCCATGGTGAAGTGGAGGACAGGCTCCATGAGGGCAACATGGAAATCATCGCTGATATCAAAAGGCAGATTGTGGAAGAACTTCTTGCCCCAAGGGTCCTTCTGCTTACCATCAGCGATGGCGTTGTAAGTCTGGAAAGACTTCTGAAGGTGGTCGGGAGAGCAGCCAATCTCCTTGGCCAACTGCTCGCCGGTCATCTTCTTCATCAGGCCACGGCCAGAGTAGTGACGAGTATGGAAGTCAAGGACCTTGGAAGCCTTTGAGTTGAGGACAAGTCTAATGGGGAACTTGTTCTTGTCCTTCTCCTTCCACATCATGCCAGAGACGTAATCACGGTGGCCGAGCTCGTCACAGAAGCGGTCGCCATCGGCATTGAGCAGGAGACCGCCTTCACCACGAAGAGCCTCAGCAGCCAAGAACTTCCACTTGGATCCAGGGTCCTTGGGATCGACCAGACCAGTCGGGTGAACCTGGACCTTGTCCATGTCAATACCGTTTCCACCAATGGCCATTACCATCTTCTGGCCGTCACCAGTAGCGTGAGTGCCGTTGGTGGTGGCAAGGCCATAGGTATCGGGACGGTGCTTCTTCAAGAGTGAGGTCTCGCCGAAATCAGCGGCGTAACCACCCGTGGCAAGGATGACGGGACCATCGAGAGACTGCTCCTCTCCGCCAAACTCATACTTGACGCCGGTGATGGTGTTGCCCTCCTTGTTGAGGCCGGTGACGCGGGCCTTCTTGATGATCTCGACTCGGTGGGGCTCGGTCTCGGCGAGTTCCTCGAGTCTTTGCATAAGTGCGTAAGTAATAGCCATACCGGGGAACTTGGCGTCGTGGCCACGGTGCGTACGGGGCTGAGAGTGGCCTCTGCATGTGGATTAGCTGGTGTCTTGAAGGGGACTGGAGTGTAAAATTGAACATACCCTAACCGCGAAACGAGAGTGAGATCCAAGTTGAACACATCCTGGAGCCACTCAACGGCAGCAGCGGACTTGTAGGTAAGGACCTTGATCAGGTCGGGGCGAGCCTTGTCACGGGCGGACTTCAGGGTATCATCGTAGAACTGCTTGACGCTGTCGGCAATCTTGATATCGACCTGTGTCCTGGTCAAGGCACCGTTGATGCCGGAAGTGGCCTTCGTCGAGTTGCCTCCAAAGAAGCCTGCGCGTGGAAGTGTCAGTATTGCGACTGGGTGCTAAATCTAGGAAATTTCTCACCCTGTTTGTCAAGAACGACGACGTTTCCACCGGCAAGATAGATGGTATGCGCAGCACTCAAGCCGGACACTAGGAGCGACGGATTAGCATGTGACAAGGGCGAGTGAGGCAACAGGGCTCATGAGTTAGATGCTACTTACGACCACCGCCGACGACGATAACTCTGGGTGCCATACTGATTGATGTGTACTGATGCGCTCCAGAAGGACAGATGGAGAACGAACAAAGAAGATGGGAAAAGTTGGTGAGGGAATGGAGAGAGTTTATGGATGTCGAGGTTTAAGAGTAAACGAGTCTACCACGGCGGGAGCGTGGGAGGAGCGGCGGCGGCTTCGTGTCTAAGCTACGCCGAGGGAAACGGCAAGTCGAGGCAAGGTAGGTGCTTTGTTACCTCGCGTCACAAAGGGTAGGGTGTGCTATGGTGCTGGCGCAGTGCTGACACAGCGAGTCGTGAGCCGAGGTCGAAGCCCCTGGGAGGGAACAGGGGGATTAGCACTGGGGAATTTCATGGGACTCGACTGGGCCACCCTCCGTGATGCTAGCGGGTTTTGGGGCCAGTTTTGGTCTGGGTCGGGGGGATGGTCTCAATGGCGGCGTGCCAGTAAGAATGCGCGGGTTGGTAAGTCACTTACAAAGTTGCGAGGAGGAGTTGCCTGAGGCTGGGAATTTCAGAGTCTGGGGGCGGAGCAGACCAAGGGATAATACAATGGAAGATGTCTGCAGTCGTCAAGAGTACTAAGGTGTCCATAAATCAAAGAAATAAAATCCTGGCAAGACACACGAGGCATTTGACTCCGGCTGCGGATGTTTTATAATTATTTTTGACGATGCTGCAGCAGGCATGAGAGACAGACCAGACAGACCCTCTGCTTCTCGCAGCAATTCTGGCCGAGAAGGACCTGCTTTCGCTTCCTTCGGAGGTGGACCGCGAAGTGCAAAACTGGGGGAGGGGGGGGGGGGGGGGGGGGGAAGCCAGGTGAAGGTACCTGAAGAAGTACCTACCTTGGACTAAAACTGTTGAAGCGACCCCGTTCCAATTGTTGCAACTTGCTGGGGAAGCTGGTAGCGACGACTAACGGAAGACGGGCGATCGGAAACAGAGACTGATGGAAGCCGTAGCTGTGGCCGTTTTTTTGACTTTCGCGGTTGCTATTCCGGCTGTTGCTGCTGTGGGCACCAACGGCGTTCTCCTTCCTTCCTTCCCCCAAAGTCTAGAGAAGGGATGGCAATCCCCAACTTTACCAACCCCAATTATGAAGTAGCAGGGCAAGTCACAACTGGTCAGGCCAGCTTGGGTAATGGAAGCTATACATACCTAGACTTTCACAAGGCAATTGGGTTGGTAGGAGAAGTCCCTCGTTTTCCCCCCTCTCCTCTTGACCATTTCAGTTCGTTCCATTTGGCATGTGAAGGTCACTTGTCAATGGTCATGCTCACGCTCTCAGGCTGAGGCGAGTGCCGCTGCGCTGTCTGTGTATCTGTCCATTCCAGGAAGACCGAAGACGAAGATCCCATCACACCGTCACCTCGAATAGCTAGAAAGCACAGGCTTTACCCCACTCCACTCCCACGGTTCCTTCAAAAGCGCAAACCAGCCAGGTGTCATGCCTCGTGTCAAACTACAGAAGGTGTGCTCTGGTGTTAGGGGTGCCTATGCAGGTATTAAGATTCTTATATTATCTACCTAGTAGGTATAATACCCTAAGTATATAGTACTTTATAGCTATTAGGTAGTACTAGCTAGTAGTAGTATCCCCCTTATAAGGTAAGAATACTATATTGTAAGAATACCGAAGGTATATCTTAAAAGATTCTATAATAATCTTATAAGGTTTATAAAACCTTAATAAATAACTATAGTATATATAGTTATATACCTATATAATATCTCTTTAATAATACTTTAATAACTATAAAACATAAGATAATAACTATAAAAGTATTTCCTTTATAGAATAAATACTTTAAAAATCTATATAAATTCTAATAATAGCAATAACCTTATATATATATATATATTTATAATCCTTAGCTTTATAGCTATAAATATATAGAAATTGCGCACAGACCACATAATGATCCAAGCGCGATTTCTACTTAATAAGCTACTACTTTATAGTTACGTTTCAGAATATCTTACCCCTTACTTCGTGAGGGTAGGACTTATAACTTAGAAATAATATCATTATCAATACCATTAATATTTAACGATTTCTCTATCAATTAATTCCAGGAAAAATACCTCCTTATGCTTAGATTTATTAGCTTTTATCACTATATTACTCAGCTTATTAATATCTATTATTTAGGCTATTTTACTACCCCTTTCGCTACCTATATACCTATTCTTATAGGTTATAAGCCTAGCTTAAACCTTTTTAATAACCTCACACCTATTCAACCTCCTCCTTACGATAATAACCTTCCTATATTAAACTAGAAATACTAGCTAGACTAGTTTGCTAGTTAAAAGATCGAAGCCTCCTATGAGAAGCTTATTTTCAACCTATATTAATTCGATTATACTACTATTAATACCTCTATGAAACGCCTCCTACGAGAAGCTATTTAGAACCTATATCGATTCGATTATACTACTATTAATACCTCTACGAAACGAGATAATATTATAGTAAAACTATTTAACCTTGCTCCCCTTAATTATAACTTCGAGTTATCCCTAAGCCTATATAAGTCTTAGTTTATCTATATTCATACCGCTATTTAAACGAGGCCTAATATAGGCTATATACCGTTGGTTATCCTAACTATCAAAGGGTCTACTACTACTTAACTTAAAGACCCTAAAAGAGGAATAAAAGAGGAGGAATAATAACGAGTTAAACCCATAACCTCTAGGTTTTAACTATATATATATAATAACAAAGCTATAGTTAATACTACTAAGCTATATAACATATAACATTACTTGGCCCGTTCGGCTCCGATGTAATCGGCCCCGGTGCGGCGCGCGTTCGACTTTGTGCGGTAATATTCAGAGGGTTTGCTTGCGAGTAGTAGGAACGTATAGGGTTCCTATATTATTTTCCTTAACTAGTAGAGGGTATAGGTTAAAATACCTATATAGTATTTCCCAAATTATACCTACGAACTAGGTGAATTTGTTATAGTCTTTTTGCGAAGGGGCTGCGGCGTAATTCCGAGCTCAATATAACATTACTTTTATCTTATTGTGAAATCAATACTATATTAGAGCTTATATATTATACTCCTAAGGTTATCATAATGTCTAATTTAAAAGTATAGCTTCCTAAGCTATCTAGATCTAATAACTATAAAGTCTAGTCTATACGTATTAAGGCCCTACTTATTAGTAAGGATATAACTATAGACTTATCTAAGCCTATAGATAATAATAATATAGATCCAAATAATAAGGCTCTTAGCTATATATAGCTATTTTACAGTAAAAAGGCCCCAGCATAGTGGAATAAGAATAACAATAAAAACAATAATAAAAACAAAAAGCCTTCTACCTCTACTACTACTAAGGAAGTTAATATAACTACCTCAAGGGTTATAGAAGAAGTAGAAGAAGAAAATAATACTTCAATAACCCCCTATATATCTATAAATCAACCTATTAATTAAAACGAGGATCCTATAGATCTTAATAATTCTAATAAAGATCAGGAATTTGAAAACGTAAATATATCCCATAATAATCCTTATAATAATATAATAACTAATAATATAACCTTAGGTACTTTGATTTAATAGAGTATTATAACTAAGGAAAAGGACTTAGGATCAAGGCGTTATAACCAAATTAATACTATATTCTATATCAATACTGCTGCTACTATCCATATAGTTAAAAATCACACTCTTTTATATAACAAAAAGCCTATAAATACCTTTATAAAGTGGGGCAAAGCAAATCAGCTTACTGCTACTATAAGGGGATATTTAAATATTTTCCCTAATAATAATAAAGTAATATTAAAAGACGTCTAATATATACCTAAACTAGGTATTAATTTACTTAGTTAAAGTCGACTTAATAACATAGGTATAGCCTCTATTATATAGCAGAAACCTATTCTATATAATATATACAATGACCGTACTATAGCTACGGGCTATAAGTCTAATAACCTCTGTCTCTTTAAAATACCCTTAAATCAGGGTTATAAGGCCCCCTTAAAGAGGAATAATAATAATAATAACCTACTCTATACGCAATCTATAACTAATAATAATAACAAAGATCTATATAAACTATAGCATGACCGTCTAGGTCATATAAGCTATAAATATCTTAAAGGTCCTTTAGATAATACTAAAATAAATAATAACCTTATAAATAATAATAATAATAATAAGGCTATAAATGTAACAAATCTTCTACCTTATGAAGCCTGCCTTAAGGATAAGTTTATCACTAAGGTTCATAGAAAATCAATATATAATAAAGATCTAGATTATCTAGACTATATAGCTTCAGATCTTTATAGACCTATAAGTCCTAAAACCTATAATTACTATAGGTAGTTTATAATATTTATTAATAAATATTCCCGCTTTGCGTGGGGAAAACTATTAAGATATAAGACTGCAGAGTCTATTACTAAAGCCTTTAATGAATTTAAGGCTGAAGTTAATAATAATAATAATAATAAGCGTATAAGAGAATTCTATACGGACAGTAGACTAGAATTCACTAATAAACGTATTAAAAATTATAAGAATACCGAAGGTATATCTTAAAAATTCTATAATAATCTTATAAGGTTTATATTAAGCTCGGAATTACGCCGCAGCCCCTTCGCAAAAAGACTATAATAAATTCACCTAGTTCGTAGGTATAATTTAGGAAATACTATATAGGTATTTTAACTTATACCCTCTACTAGTTAAGGAAA
>JAVHLU010000848.1:0-44765 GCA_036785755.1 Colletotrichum ledebouriae | reverse complement strand
GTAAGCCCTCTTAAGGGCTATACTAATAATACGCTCTCTATATATAGTAGAGTAGTTAATAAAGGAGCAGGTTTTATTAATTATATTAAGGCTAAACTCTCTAGTAATCCCCTCTATATTATTTATACTAAAGGGCGTGCTTTACTTAGGCTTAGCGTATTTATATATAAGGTCTAGTATTAATATAGTTAAGAGATAAGGATAAGGATAAGGGAGAGGTATAAGGCCCTGCTTATAGTAGAGCTTCTTATACTTCTAGCTATAAGAACCTCTTAGGAAAGATCTCTCTAGTTAAGGAGTTACCTCTTATATAGTAGCGTTTATAGTACTTTTAGCACCTTGCTAGAAGGTTAACCTTTTGGGTTAAGGAGTTATCTTATATAGTGGCTTTTCTAGGCTATAAGAGCCTTAGTAGCCTATTTAGCTCTAATATAATTAGCCCTAGTATAGCGCGTATCCGACTTTATATAGTAATATTTAGAGGGTTTGCTTATAAGTAGTAGGAACGTATAGGGTTCCTATATTATTTTCCTTAACTAGTAGAGGGTATAGGTTAAAATACCTATATAATATTTCCCAAATTATACCTGCGAACTAGGTGAATTTGTTATAGTCTTTTTGCGAAGGGGCTGCGGCGTAATTCCGAGCTTAGTTATAATAGAATTATAATAGAACTTAATATATAGTATTTAGAATACTCTTTACTTTAAATTTATCCTTACCTCTTAAGTTAATAATATAAATAATATTACCTAGAGAAGTAAATAGAAAGTTAGGAAATAACTTATAGAATATTACTTGTTCTACTTTAATTAGATATAATATATTCTGTAAAAAAGAGAAGATTATAGGTCTTTATATAATTAACTTAGTATACTAAGGGTATCTTAATATCATATCTTAATTATAGCTAAAGTATATTTTAAAGAATTACCTATATATAATAAGTATAGGATTATTAGGTATTATTTAATAGATCCTATACTTTTAGCTTAATCTCTTTTTAAATTATTAAATACCTTATAATTATATTATTTTATTTACCTTATTTATAAGTATAAATAGGAAAATAAGAGCTGTTCCTTTATAAAATAACTCTTTTAAGTCCTAGTATTAAGGCTTTTTAAGAAGCTAGAAGATATCTTATTTTTTAATATTTATAATTACGATTTAATTATAATCCTTACTTATATTAATATTATTTAGGATTATAATAAGCTATAACTATCTACTTAAAGATATAGCTGTTATTATATAGAGACTAATTAAGTTAGGTAATAGCGTAATATATATAGTAGGATATATAATAAAAATAGTTTAAAAAGGTATTTAGATTATAATTAGATTATATTTTATATTTACCCTATATATAGAGTTTTTAGCCTATTATTTATACTTTATATAGTACTTTCTTTACTCTAATTCTATATATCTTTATAGCTAAGTTAAGCTCCTAGGAGGTTAGCTTACCCCCCTTAAGTAGGCTTAGCGTTATAGCGCGCTTACTAAAGGTAGTATAGTATGGTGTAGGGGGGTAAGATAAGGTTTTATAGAGGGGTAAGTTAAGGTGTAAACCGCTACCTCACGTTATAGAGATTAGAACCTGGCAGGCGGTTTATACCTTAACTTACCCCTCTATAAAACCTTATCTTACCCCTCCCCACCGCACTATACCGGCTTTAGCAGGCGCGCCGCAACGCTAGGCCTGCTTAAGGGGGGTAAGCTGACCTTGTGCGAAGTATGCGTATAATACCTAGAGGTACCTTCTAAATATACCTAACTTATAGTCTAAATATGCTTTAAATATACTTTAAATATATTCTAAATAACCCTAACCCTTATATAAAATAAACCCTTATATAACCCTAACCTAACCTAACCCTAAGCCTTATAACTAACCTTAACTAACCCTAACCTATATATTTATATATATTTATTATTATATAAATATATTCTAAGTATATCTTAAATATGCTTAAGACATATTTATAACATGCTGTAGTTATAGTTTAAAACTAGTCTGTGCGGCTAAAAGTAGAGGGCGTAAGATAAGGTTTTATAGAGGGATAATGCTACACAACGCCAAACGACGTCCCTATATAAGGAGGTCTCTACTAGGTAGACTAGAGAATATAAGAACTTATATAATATATAACCTAACCCTACCTATAGTAGCAACCTAGTAGTATAACCGAGGTCGATTTAATAACTACTAACTTTATTAAAACTCCACTATAGTATTAAGCCACTATTAGAATTATAATACTATCTACCCCCTACTAATTACTATATTAAAATATAAATTTTCCTAATATTAAACTATTACTACTTCGTTTTAGGGCGTATAACTAATCTAACTATCTAATTTAACTTTACTTGATATATAACTTATAATAAATTAGTAACCTATACTACCCTAGAGTATTAAATACCTATCTATCTAAGATTCCTATATCTACTCTCTTAAAAGCAAGATAATTACTACGTTTTTACTATATATATCCTAATTACCCTACTATAGAAGAAGTAACTAATAATAACTAATATTAAGTACTTATCTTACTCTATTATAAGGGTCTTAATAAGGACTTTTATAATAATACTAACAGTAAATTAATGAAACACGACTTCCTGATTAAGTAGCTTAAAAGGAAAAGAGGTATTTAAAGTACTTATATAGTAATTACCTTATAATATAAAGAAGTACTCTAACTATATCTAACTTATTGATATAATATAGGGTATAACCTAGCTACCTTTATTACTCCTAGCTAACCCCTATTCTCTATTAAATTAACTATATTATAGTAGTTTAAAACCTAGTATAATAAGGGATTAGACTACTCCCTACTAAATAGTAGTTTATTAGGCCTAATTAATACTTTTAATAAAACCTAACTTTTAGACTTATTACTAGTACCTAGTATTAAGCTAGGAAGAATAGATAATAATAAAAAAACCCTATAAGAAATAACTACCTATAGAATCTATTACTAGCTCCTATAGCTATAATAATAGAGATACTAGCTAATATTATAATAAGGGTAGTTACTACTATTATATTATTTATATAGAATAAACTCCCTTATTAGAATTAACCTCCCTAAGAGTATAAGAATTTATCTAACTTAAATCTAGCTTAAGGACTATTATGTACTAAAGATATAGGATGTTTTAACTTAATAATATATAACTTATTCTAATATAGTATTACTAATAGAATTAAGTATATTATATATACTAATATCTATATTTTCTATAATAGACTATAATATCTAGCTAATATATATAGAGAACTAGTAGTTAAAGAGATATAGTTATTATACCTACTTAGTACTACTTTAGCCTAATATATAACTAAGTTAACTATACTTAAAAAGTTAGGATTATTATATAGTCTAATTTAATAACTACTTAATATACTTTATAAATCATTTAAGTAAGACTTACTAGCTACTTTATAAACCCTCTATAGCTAATAATTAATAATTACTAACCTCGCTAGAGAATTTACTATCTAACCCTATATTTAGATTATAATTTAAGATACTTAAAATATAAAAATCTAAGATCTCTATACTTAGCTCTATATTATATTTAAATCGCTTAATAGTAAGATCTAGTTATAACTAGATAAACCTAATCTAATAATAATACAAGTCTAACTTCTTAACTATATTAACGCTAGGGAAAGTATACTTATTAGAATAATATATAATAAATACCTAATAATAACCTTTAGCTTATAATAAATACTATAGATAAGCTAGCTAGATTAATATTATAAGCCTTCCTAGCTAGGGTAATACTAGGGATATACTTAGCACCTTACCCTATAAGATATCTAGAATTTAACTAGTATACTACTAATATAAAAAGACCTTACTACTAACCTTAATAGGGTAGAGGTAATTACTAGTATAGATAATAATATAATACCTATATACTAACGCCTAAACTATATAATAATAATTATCCCTAGTTAGCCCCCTATTATAGTTTATATAATATAGTTAACTAACCTAGACTAGGTTATAATAGCTATAATTAATCTTAGTAATATCTATTCTACTAATAGTAGAACCTAGTACCTAACTAATCTAGCCTAACCCTATAGGCCTAGAATCTAGGATATAACAATACCTAGCGAGGAGAGGATAATCGCTTTTAATTATATACTAACTAGAAACCTATCTAATAGCTAAGATATAATACTACTTACTATACTAAACTATACTAAAGAAATCGTTAAGCTATAGAATAGCTATACTAATATAGTTAATAATCTTAATTAAGGGTATAATATTATACTATAAAACAAGCCTTACCTATTATTTAAAATATAGGACTTTAATAATATAGAAGATATTAAGGAAATAGAAGCACCTAATAGAGACTACTATCTAGTTCTCCTAGTAGCTAATATAGTATTCTTCTATACTACCCCTACTATAGCCAATTAATATAATATATATAAGTAAGAATTTTCCTTAGGTAACTAATTATTTATACATTTATATAACTAGTACTAAGTACTAATCTAATAATATATTCTATTAATTACCCAATCTAGATATAATACGTTAGAAACCCCTACCCTAGCTAATACTAATTTAGTAGTTAACAAGCTTCTTAACCCTAAATCTAATATATAGGATAGTAGAAAAAAAGTTAATCTAATAATATTAACCCTATAACTAAGGACACCATAGATAAATAACGTAATTACCTAGACCTAACGCGGGCTTTAATTCCTATTATTACTTCTATAGTATATATAACTAAGAATATTAGAACTAGTTTTAGAGCCTAATAATATACCTACTTATATATAATTATTATAACCTCTTTGAAAGATATAATAGAATAAGAAGTATATAGTAATATAGGATATAGCTCGTTACTAATAGACTAATAATAGCTTAAGAAATACTTTCTATAATTATAGATTAGAAAATAAGTATAACTACTTATAATACGAGGTATTAGTATAGACTACTATTCTAGTAATAAATATATTATTTTTCCCTTCTATATTTATAATATAGCTAATAATTATCTAACCTTTATATACTTTAGCTAAGAAGTTTCCCTAGTAAATAATCTCTAAGCTAATATACTAGTTAGTACTAGTATATTAATCCCTAACGAGATCAATTTCAAGCTATTAGAATCTATAGCTTATATTAACTTATATAAAATTATAATACTAATTAGAGGTAAACTTAAAACCTAACTACTAATTAAGGCAACTATCTAATTAGGTACTATAATTACGCTATAGCTAAAAATAGCTACACTATTACCTATTATATATTATATATTATATATTATATATTATATATTATATATTATATATTATATATTATATATTATTTCTAAGACGCTATAGAAGACCTCCTATTCAAGCTACTATCTTATAATAGATTCTCCGTATACGTATTACTAGCTAACTATAATATCTACTATATTATTATAACTAATAAGTCTAATAGACCTATCTCTATCTCTTATAATCACTAAATCGGGATATTAGTGTGACTTAATAATAAAATATATTACTAGAACGTCGCTAAACATATAGTAGATATAGTAGTAAGCGTAGGCATTATTATATCTACCGGACTCTTTAGAGAATACTTATTTGGTTTTAAGCTAGTTAAAGCTAATAACCTAGAAATAATATATAAGTATACGCTAGGGATAATAATTTATAATAATAATAGTAGAGCTAATAGCTTTTTATAAATTCTAGATAGGTTTACTAATATATTTCAGGATACTAGCTTTACTAACCTCCTATAGGACTAAGAGCTCTAAGTACTACTAAAATCTAGTTAGGAGAACTAGATACCTAAGACCCAAAAGATCTATAATATTAGTATACCTAAACGTAAAGTAATATAAGATATAGTAATAAAACTATAATAATAGGGATAGTTATATTATATAATAAAATAAGTACTATTCTTATTTCTAGTATTTATAATCTAGCGCGAATTTCATAAGAAGTAGAAGAAGGGATATATAATTATTGATATCTAAGCTCTAAATAAGATTACCTTACCTGTAGCTACTTTATATAATTATAAGATAATATTAAAGCTAAATTAAAAATTAAAAAATGTATTATAGTTATAGATATAAGTTTATTTTACTACTAATAGCAAGTTTATCTAGAATTAAATAGCGCTTTTATAATTATTACCCCTAATAGTTAATATACCTTTAACTATATAATTATAGGATATAAGAATTCTAACGCCTATATCTAATAATAAATAGATATCTTATTTAATAATACTAGTATTTAGTTTTTCTATAATAATATAGTTTTTATATCTAATATATAAAAAGAATACCTAGCTAACTTATGATAATTACTATTACTCCTTAGACTAAGAAACATTAGTATTAGACCCTTTAAGACTTATATTGTCTTTCTTAGTATAATATTACTAGTATAGTATAAGGGGTTAGACCTAAGTTTATTTAATAAGAGGTCGCTATAATACTATTTATTTAAGCTATAGAGGAAAAGGGGAAGTTTCCCTCTCTAGTAAAGATTTTATTAATTTATAGGGAATAACTAAGTAAGCCTTAGGTAAGCCCTAGGTAGCTCCTTAAGGTAGTAAACCTAGGTAGAAGCTTAAGTAGGCTTAACCTAGGTATAGCTTATAATACTATCCCCCTCCTAGCTAGTCTCCCCCTAGGTATAAGCTAGGTTATTATTATTATTTATAACTAGCTTATATAGGGCTTTATACCTATTTATTATAATAGTCTCTATAATAGCTTCTATAGGCTCCTAGGTAGGCTCTATATACCCCTCTTACTTAACTAGGACCTCGCGCCTCTACCCTTAGCTAACTACCTTCTATCGCGCTATATATATCTCCTCTATATACTACTTAAATTCGCTATTATTAGCTATAATTAGTAATAGCTAGGGGTCTATCCTTATTTATATAAATAAGGGGTCCTCTAGTGCTCTCTAGAGGAGGTCTATAAAGAACCTCGGGTAGATATTACTAGGTATATCTAACTTAGTAATATATAAGCTTAGGACTCTTATTATAATATATTTATAATATAACTATAATAGCTTCTTACTAGGCCTAGAGCTCTTATAGTTAGTTATTAAAAGCTAGACCTTATTACTTACTTAGTACTCCTCTATAGGTATCTTATACTAGTTTATATTCTCCTCGCTATACTACTAAGTAATTATAATACTTATTTAAATAAAGTCTATTACTTCTTATAGTCTTAATACTAGGAGGGTAGCTATTATACCCCTAGAGGAGGTCTCCTCTATTATATTATTTATAATAAGTATAGGGTTAGTATAGTACCTATATTCTAAGAAGAATAATAAGAGCTTAGTTATATTACTAACATTATTATAAAGTATTAGCTAAGTAATAAGTAGGAGCTACTTTTAATTATCCTATACTTAGGTTATAAATACTTATAGGATAGCTTATATCTCCTAGTTCTACCTCTTAGTATTACTATTAGTCTATAGGTAGTATATAGTACTTAATAGCCTCTTTATATTAAGAAGGTAGTAGAATTTAGCTTAGAAGTAGCTTACTTAATTAGACCCTTAATTACTAATAATATTATATAGGAACCTATAGAACTAGAAGTAAGAGGTAAGGAACTAGTAAGTATAAGCTTCTACTTCTATAGTATCTATCTCCTCTAGTATTACTAATTTACTTAGCTTATTTATTATAACTTATAGGTACTTAGCTTATTTATTATAACTTATAGGTATTAGTTAGCGTTATTCTTTATAAGTAGTAAGTTTATAATAAAGTCTATTAGGAGGTCTAAGTATAAGTAGGTAGGTATTAGTAGGGGCTTTAGGAAGTCCCTCTTAGCTTACCTCTAGATATATATCCCTCTATAGATATCGTAGTTCCTTATAAATCTCTATACTATTTATATTTATCCTAGCTAGTAGAACTACTAGCTTACTATTTTTAATATATTATTATAACCTAGGTAGGTAGTTATACTTAAGTTATAGCTCTATTAAATAATCTTTATATAGAGCTTACTTAGTAAGTTATTATTATTCTCCCTACTAGATACCTATAGCCTCCCTCTAAATATTAGCCTCCTCTAACTATTAATATTATACTTACTAATTTAAACCTTAGGTTTAATATCTAATAGGAAGCTCTAAAGCTAATAGGTAACTATATAGTATATAGCCTTATATATTATATCCTTCTTTATAGTTTCTAGCTATAGCGCTTATAATTTAGGGTTATTATTAAAGATTATGATATCTAGGATATTAGTATAGCCCTTCTAACTTCTCCTTACTAGGGGGCTAGCTATAAGGTCCCTATAGGGGTAGATATAGTCTAGTATTAGCTATAAGACCCTCCCCTACTTTTACTTATTATCCTACCCTTATAATATATTCTATTCTCTCTAAGAGAGGGTATTAGGGGCTATTAATTCCTTATTAAGGCGGTATTTAATAGTAAAGTTATACTAGGATAGCTCCTCTACTTATTAGCTCTAGCGCTTTATAAAGCGCTACTTTTTAATAAAGTATTTAAGCCTCTAGTAGTTAGTTAATACTTAAAAAGTAGTTATATTATATAGCTCTACCCTCTATATATATAAGTCAGAAAGGACTACTAAGAGCTCCTTATTATAAATAGAGTAGTTATACTCTATAAGTGGCCTCTGGCCACTGCATAGTGATTTTACCTGCTTAAGTGCAATAGACCTTCTAACTCCGCGCCTCCTGATAATACATAGCCTTCGGTTACGTGATCCCTAATAACCTTCTAAGTTGCCGACTACCTTTCCTAACCATAGCTATACTTATACGTGCCTATAGCCTCACGATCTTTAACTTTATATTAATAATAACGTAGTTTTTAATTATTTAATAGACTACAAAACTATCGACTTTTCCTCTCGTATACTACCCGCGCGGCTATTAAATACCGCCTCTATTACCGCTTCGTCCGCTAGTTATTACTATCTTTACTATACTATTGTTAGTAACGCTCTCCCTATATTATAGTTAGCATAAGCTATACCTATTAATATTCCCCTAAGGGGCCTAGGCTGCCTCTGCCTTAATAGTATAGAGAACCTACTTAAAGAAGGGCTACTCTATAAGGTATATAATAACCTACCTAGCTTCTATTACTAAGTTTACTTACTTAGCTATAATATAATAATAAGTATTCTATCTAAGGGTATTAATAAGAGCCCTCTTAAGGGCTATATTAATAATATGCTCTCTATATATAATAGATTAATTAAAGAAGGAGCGGGTTTTATTAATTATATTAATACTAAACTCTCTAATAAGCTCTCGCGCGTTATTAGTATTAAAGGGTATACCTTGCGCAAGCTTAGCGTTTTTATATATAGGGTCTAGTGCTAATATAATTAAGGATTTATTATAAGTTATAGGTATGCCTAGGACTTTATAGATAAGGATAAGGAAGAGGGAGAGGTATAAAGCCCTGCTTATAGTAGTAGAGCTTCTTATGCTTCTAGCTATAAGAACCTCTTAGGAAAGACCTCTTTAGTTAAGGAGTTATCTTATATAGTAGCTTTTACCTTTAGTACCTTACTAGAAGGTTAACCTTTTAGGTTAAGGAGTTATCTTATATAGTAGCTTTTATAGCACCTTATTAGAAGGTTTAGCGAGGACGTTACTATAAGAGCCTTAGTAGCCTATTTAGCTCTAATATAATTAGCCCTAGTATAGCGCGCGTCCGACTTTATATAATATTTAGAGGGTTTGCTTATAAGTAGTAGGAACGTATAGGGTTCCTATATTGTTTTCCTTAACTAGTAGAGGGTATAGGTCAAAATACCTATATAGTATTTCCCGAATTATGCCTGCGAACTAGGTGAATTTGTTGTAGTCCTTTTGCGAAGGGGCTGCGGCGTAATTCCGAGCTCAATACCTAGTAAGATATTAGGGTAAGTACTAAGAGGGTATTATAAAAGTATTAATATAAGCTATTAGCTTAGCTAATATTAAAAAGCTTTAAACCTGAAACTAAAGGAGAAATAATAATATTCTTTATTAAGCTAGGTCTTAAGGGAGTTTTCTAACTTATTTAACCCTAATAAGGCTTACTTACTACCCCCTAAGTAACTAGAAGTAAACTATTAGATTAACCTTATACTAGGATTAAATAAAAAGGAGCTATTACTCCCTTAGGGCCCTCTTTATAATATATTAAGAGAAGAGCTATTAATATTAAAAAAGACTTTATAAAACCTCTTAGATAAGGGGTTTATTAAAGCTAATAGCTTACTTATTAGGGTATTAATACTTTTTATAAAGAAGCTAAATAGAGAGATTTATTTTTATATTAATTATAAAGCTTTTAATATAATTACTAAGAAAAACTACTACCCCTTCTTATTAATTTTTAAGATATTATATAAAATAAATATAGCGAAGTAATATACTAAGCTAGGTATAGTAATAGCTTTTTATAAATTAAGAGTAATAAATAAGTATTAAGAGAGAATTATATTTTATATCTAATATAAGTTATTTAAGTAAGTAGTTTACTTATTTAACCTAATTAGTACCCCTATTAGCTTCTAGTAGTATATTAAAAATACTCTATAAGACTTCTTTAATAATTTTATTACTATTTATATAAATAATATATTAATTTATTTTAATAAAACGAGGGAAAATTATAAGAGGAAAGTCTAGGAGGTCCTCTAGAAGCTAGTAGATATAAGCTTAAACCTTAACTTTATAAATCATAAGTTCTTAGTTAAGAGGGTTAAATATATAAAGTTTATTTTAATAATAAGAGAGGGTCTCTTTTATAATACTAAGAAACTCTAAGTAATTACTAAATAATTACTCCCTATCTCCCTAAAAGAGGTCTAGAGCTTCCTAGGGTTTATAAATTATTATAATATATTTATATTAAAATATAAGGATATTATTAAACTACTTATATTACTTATTAAGAAGAATATAATATTCTAATAGGGAAATAACTAAAAATAAGCCTTCTTATAGCTTAAATAGCTCTTTAATACTTAGCTAATATTCTACTAGTTTAATTTAAAAAATAAAACTAACTATTTAGGATTTATATTAGGAGGGATATTCTTATAAGTTAACCTAGAGGGTACTTAGCGCCCTATAGCGTTCTACTTATAGAAGCTCTTACTTATAGAGTATAACTACTCTATTTATAATAAAGAGCTCCTAGTAATCCTTTCTTACTTATATATATAAAGGGTAGAGCTATATAATATAATTACTTTTAAGGTACTAACTAACTACTAAGAGCTTAAATACTTTATAAAGAAGTAGCGCCTTATAGAGCGCTAGAGCTAATAAGTAGAGGAGCTATCCTAATATAACTTTACTATTAAATACTACTCTAATAAGGAAGTAGTATCCCCTAATACCCTCTCTTAGAGAGAATAAAACGCGCTATAAGGGTAAGATAATAAGTAGAAATAAGGGAGAGTCTTATAGCTAATACTAAACTACGCCTACCCCTATAGGGACTTTATAGCTAGCCCCCTAATAAGGAGAAGTTAGAGGGGCTATACTAATATCCTAGATATTATAGTCTTTAATAGTAACCCTAAACTATAAGTAGTATAACTAGAAAGTATAAAGAAGTGCGAGGGGTTAGACCCGAGTTTATTTAATATAAGGTTGCTATAATACTATTTATTTAAGCTAAAGAGGAAAAAGGGGAAGTTTTCCTCTCTAGTAGAGATTTTACTAATCTATAGGGAATAACTAGGTAAGCCCTAGGTAAGCCCTAGGTAGATCCTTAAGGTAGTAAACCTAGGTAGAAGCCTAGGTAAGCTTAACCTAAGCATAGCTTATAATACTATCCCCCTCCTAGCTAGCTCCCCCCTAGGCGTAGGCCGGGTTACTATTATTATTTATAACTAGGCTATATAGGGCTTTATACCTATTTACTATAGTAGTTTTTATAATAGTCTCTATAGGCTCCTAGGTAGGCTCTATATACCCCTCTTACTTAACTAGGACCTCGCGTCTCTACCCTCGCTTAATTACTTTCTATTATATTATATATATCTCCTCTATATACTACTTAAATCCGCTATTATTAGTTATAATTAGTAATAGCTAGGGGTCTATCCTTATTTATATAAGTAAGGGGTCCTCTAGTACCCTCTAGAGGAGGTCTATATAGAACCTTAGGTAGATATTACTGAGTACGTCTAACTTAATAATATATAGGCTTAGGACTCTAACTATAGTATATTTATAATATAACTATAATAGCTTCTTACTAGGCTAAGGGCTCTTATAATTAGCTATTAAAAGCTAGAGCTTATTACCTACTTAGTACTCCTCTATAGGTATCTTATACTAGTTTATATTCTCCTTGCTATATTACTAGGTAGCTATAATACTTACTTAGACGAAGTTTATTACCTCTTATAATCTTATTACTAGGAGGGTAGCTATTATATCCCTAGAGGGGACTTCCTCTACTACGTTATCTACTATAAGTATAGGGTTAGTATAGTACTTATATTCTAAGAAGAATAATAAGAGCCTAGTTATATTACTAACCTTATTATAGAGCGCTAGCTAGGTAGTAGGTAGGAGCTACCCCTAGTTATCCTATACCTAGGTTATAAACGCGCGTAGGATAGCTTATATCTCCTAGTTCTATCTCTTAGTACTACTATTAGTCTAGTTAGACCCTCGATTACTAATAATACTATATAGGAACCTATAGAACTAGAAGTAAGAGGTAAGGAACTAGTAGGTGTAAGCTTCTACCTCTATAATACCTATCTCCTCTAGTATTACTAACTTACCTAGCCTATTTACTATAACCTATAGGTATTAGCTAGTATTATCCTTTATAGGTAGTAAGTCTATAATAAAGTCTATAAAGAGGTCTAAGTATAACTAGGTAGGTACTAGTAGGGGCTTAAGGAAGCCCCTCTTAGCTTACCTCTAGATATATATCCCTCTATAGATATTATAATTCCTTATAAATCTCTATACTATTTATAATTATCCTAGCTAATAGAACTACTAGCTTACTATTTCTAGCGTGCTATTATAGCCTAGGTAGGTAGTTATACTTAAGTTATAGCTCTATTAGATAATCTTTATATAGAGCTCTCCTAGTAGGTTATTATTATCCTCCCTACTAAGTACTTATAGACTCCCCTTAAATATTAGCCTCCCCTAACTATTAATATTATACTTATTAATTTAAACCTTAGCTTTTATATCTAGTAGGAAGCTCTAAAGCTAATAAGTAACTATGTAATATATAGCTTTATATATTATATCCTTCCTTATAGTTTCTAGCTATAATACTTATAGTTTAGAGTTACTATTAAAGACTATAATATCTAGGATATTAGTATAGCCCTTCTAACTTCTCCTTACTAGGGGGCTAACTATAAGGTCCCTATAGGGGTAGGCGTAGTCTAGTATTAGCTATAAGACCCTCCCCTACTTCTACTTATTATCTTATCCTTATAGCGCGTCCTATTCCCTCTAAGAGAGGGTATTAGGGGCTACTACTTCCCTACTAGGGCGGTATTTAATAATAAAATTATATTAGGATAGCTCCTTTACTTACTAGCTCTAGCGCTCTATAAGGTATTACTTTTTTATAAGGTATTTAAACCCCTAGTAATTAGTTAGTACCTTAAAAGTAGTTATATTATATAGCTCTACCCTCTATATATATAAGTAAGAAAGGACTACTAGGAGCTCTTTATTATAAATAGAGTAGTTATATTCTATAAGTAAGAGCTTCTAGGAGTAGAATACTATAGGGCGCTAGGTACCCTCTAGGTCGACTTATAAGAGCACCTCTCTTAATATAAATCCTAAATAGTTAGTTTTAATAATAATCTTATCCTCTAGACTAAACTAGCGGAGTACTAGCTAGGTATTAAAAAGCTACTTAAGATATAAGAAGGCTTATTCTTAGTTATCTCCCTATTAGAATATTATATTCTTCCTAGTAAGTAGTATAAATAGTTTAATAATATCCCTATATTCTAATATAAATATATTATAATAGTTTATAAACCCTAGGAAGCTCTAGACCCCCTTTAGGGAAGTAGGGGGTAACTACTTAGCAATCGCCTAGAGTTTCTTAGGGTTATAGGAGAGACCCTCTCTTATTATTATAATAAACCCTATATACTTAACCCTCTTAATTAAGAATTTATACTTTATAGGGTTAAAGTTTAAGACTATATTAGCTAGCCTCTAGAGGACCTCTTAGACCTTCTTCTTATAGTCTTCCCTCGTTCTATCTAAGTAAATTAATATATTATCTATATAAGTAGTAACGAAGTTATTAAGGAAGTCCTATAAGGTACTATTAATATATTACTAGAAGCTAGTAAGGGTACTAGTTAGGCTAAATAGGTAGATTACTTACTTAAATAACCTATACTAAGTATAGAATATAGTTCTCTCTTAATACTCCTCTACTACCCTTAGCTTATAGAAAGCTATTATTATATCTAGCTTAGTATACTACTTAGGTATACTTACTTAGTATAGTATCTTAGAGATTAATAGGAGAGGGTAGTAGTCTTTCTTTATAATTATATTAAGGGCCTTATAGTTAATATAAAAGTAAATCCCCCTACTAGGCTTCTTTATAAAGAGTACTAGTACTCTAGTAGGTAAGCTACTAGCCCTAATAAACCCCTTATCTAGGAGGTCTTATAGGGTCTTTTTTAGTACTAGTAGCTCTTCTCTTAATATATCATAAAGGGGGCCCTAGGGGAGTAGTAGCTCCCTCCTATCTAGTCCTAGTATAAGGTTAATTTAATAATCTACCCCTAGTTACTTAAGGGGTAATAAGTAAGCCTTATTAGAGTTAAATAGGTTAGAAAACTCCCTTAAGACCTAGTCTAGTAGATAGTATTATTAATCCTCCTTTAGTCTTAAGTTTAAGGCTTTCTTAATATTAGATAAGCTAATAGCCCGTACTAATACCTCTTTAGTACCCTCCTAATACTTACCTAATTATCTCGCTAGGTATTAGTAGATTATAGAGAATAAGGGTATATTAAGGAACCTTATAGCTCTTATTTCTTTTATAAGGGGAGTTTCTTCTTAGTCCTTTAAGTATAGCCTAACTTATCCCCTCTTATAATATACTTAGTAAGCTATAGTATTATAAATAACTTAGCTCTATTCTATCTAAAGGCGCCCTAAGAGGATATTAAGGTCTAGGCTATTAATTATATATATAAAGATATACTAGGTATAGCTACTCGTTTCTAAGTTAAATATTACTATACCTAGCGCGTTACCTAGTAATAATCTACTAAATATATACCCTCTTATAAGTTAGTATTTCTTTTTAATATATAAAAAGTAGAGGTATTAAGCTAGGGATAAGTTAATTATTATATAAATATTACTCCTAGTATTTACTAGGGTATAAGCTATATATCCTCTATTAACTTTAACTTAAATAATAGTAAGCTTATTATTAGCTAGTTATTCCTATTTATATTCTTCCTAACTTAATATCTCCTCCTTAGTAAGCTCTAGGGCTTAATTTCGCTCTAGAGTTAGTTTTTTCCTAACTCCTTATCTTTCTCTAAGGAGTTAGTTATTACCTAGTAGTTATTTATAACCTCGTAGTATACTATTTCTTTTTTTAAGGTTTTTATTTTTATAACCCTAGGTAGCTAGTCCTCCTTATTAGGGTAGCGCTAGGTAATATAGCCTCTAGTTCTATAAGCGTAATAGGTATAGGGGTCCCTTATACCCTTCTAAAGTTACTAGTATTATACTAGGGAGGTACCTAAGGAGGATCTAGAGTTTTAATAGTTATAATATCTTACTTCTTTAACTTATAAGATATATATTACTCTAGTTATATATATATCCCCCTTAGTATCCTTAGTAGTAGGTCTCTAGTAAGTTACTAGGTAGTTACTAATAACTTTCTAGCGCTCTACTTTCTATTTAATACTCTAGACCTTTAAGAGCTAGCTATTATAATTAGCTAGTAAGTTAATAATAATTAGCTAGTCTCTTAGCCTAGGGGTAAAGGAGGCCTCTAGAAGTAAGATCTAGACTTAGCTAGGCTAGTTTATACTACTTATATTAGCTAGTATTTACTTAAATTTTAATAAGAAGGTTACTAGGGATTTATTCTCTTTCTACTAGAGGGTTTATAGTTAAGCTATAGCTTATAACTAGATATTTAGGTTCTTATATATCTAGTCTAGGTAGGCTATAAATATAAGGAACAATAGCAGGTGCAGGATGCAGAACCAACGCTATTAGCAAAATATTAGCGAATTAGTAGTGAATATATACCCCCTTAAGAAAACTCTATAAGCGAGAGACTTAGAAGGTTAAGTAATAGTCTAATATAACTACGTATACCTATATTTTAGTATTCTAGCCTTTCCTAGTTTAGGCCTATAGCTATACTCTTATAACTCTATTACTTCTACCTTAATTTAAGAAACTAGCGCTAGTTAGAATATCTAAAACGAACTAGTAATAATACGCTAACGTATTAGTAATAGATAAATTAGTAATAGAGTTTAATTATAATAAACTCCGGGCTAGGTATATAGAATATAACTAATAGGGCCTTAGCTAATATAATATAGGTTACTCGCTAAGCCCTAAGATATAGGGAACATAGCGTAGACGTTACGCTAGGGGGTTAGACGATCCTAGTAATAATATAGCAGGAGAGGCTACCCTAAGGGGGTAGGCTAGGTCTTAAGTAACGCTAGAACTAGTAGAGCGACTTTTACTTAGCGAATAAATAGTAAGTAGTAGCTAATAGAGTACCCTACTTAAGACCCCCTAAGAAGCTAGTATCTTAGGTATCCTTACCTAAGTAATAAGACTACTATAGAGATAGTAAGAGAGCTTTATAGGGTAGATATATCTATAATAGTAGAAATATAAGGAATAAACTACTACCCTACTATAAGAGCTTACTAACTATCTAGCGACGAGGTAGCTATAGAGAGAATATAAGAAACCCCCTGCGTATAATTATTATACTATAAGTAAGGACTTTATTATAAACTAGGTTAGTAATTAGATCTAAGCGGTTAAAGATAGATATTAACTACGCGCTAGTAGTACGCTAGAGTAGTAGATTTAATAAGCGCTTATAAAGATAAGCCTATCCTTATAGACCTAGTAGTAATATTATAGGGCTAGGCTAGAGGGAGACCTAGCTTAAGCTAACTTTATAGCGTTTATTTACTAATAATATATTAATCTAGAGCTTTAAGAGTAGAGGTACTATAAGAAGCTAGATATAATAAGGTAGAGGGAGATATAGTTACTAATATAATTCTTTACTAAATAGTTAGTAATATATTAGAACTTAGGTATAGTTAGTATAGAAGATAGTAAGGCTAAGGCTTATACGCTATACTTCTAACTAGCCCCCTTTCTATATAAGGAGCTTAAGTATTAGAAGGTTAAGATATAGAAACTAAGAGATATTACTATAGAAGTAGAATACTTATAGGAGA
Organism: Colletotrichum ledebouriae; assembly: GCA_036785755.1. Classification (NCBI taxonomy): domain Eukaryota; kingdom Fungi; phylum Ascomycota; class Sordariomycetes; order Glomerellales; family Glomerellaceae; genus Colletotrichum; species Colletotrichum ledebouriae. The sequence goes on along the minus strand of JAVHLU010000848.1, from coordinate 27,221 downwards.
TATATCGCTAATGAGGTAGCAAGGCCCTATAGAGTAAAAGCAGGAAGCGGTATATAAGCGAGGAGTATATACTAAGGGTACTCCCTATAATAAGGGCGAGCTAAAAGGTAAGCTAATAGGGCTCTAGTTATAAGACTACGCGAGGTTCTTAAAGCCTAATACCTTACTAATTAGCTAGCGTTATAATATAGGGACCTAACTAGAGCTAGCCTATATTTAGCCCTAGTATATAACCCGCGACGTCTAACCCCTTAGTATACTTTAGCTATAAGAAAAAGGGGTATAAGAGGGTAGACTACCTAGATAAATAATAGAATATAAATAAAATACTAGTAAGATACTAAGTATTTACTAATAAGATAAGGGTTAATATAATTTAATTAACGAGGGAGGTTAAGGACCTTAACCTATTAAAAAAAAAGTAAGCTAGGGGATTATACTAGTAACCCCTATACTTATATTAAAACTAGATACTTTCCTAAAGGGAGATATTATAAAAGGATAGGTAATCGTTCTCTAGAATATTACTAAATAAGAAATAGTAGTAGATATAGATTCCTATTTATAAGTCGATATTATTAATAGTTAACTAGTAAAGTCCTTATAACTATAACCCGTAGTAGCGCGTACCCCTATATTAGAAGGGTTTAATAGGTCCTCTATAATAAGCTAAAATACGTACTAGTTAATATTCTTCCTTATTAACTTAAGGGGATAACTAAGGAAGATATAGTAACTATTCGCTAAGGCTCCTTACCCTAAAGGGGTAGGGGACCTCCTCTTATTATAATACTCTATAAGTAAAGAGGGTATTATAATTAATACCTAGACGAATACCTAGGGATATAAACGCCTTAGTATTACTAAGCTATTAGCGTTTATATAGGAGATCGTAGAGAATAGCTAGAAGGCTTATATTATATACGTTTTAGGGAATATTACCCTCTATAAGCTACTAATAGAGGCTCTAGGTAAAGAGGATACCTTAGAGGGTAAAGTAGAATTACTACTAGAGCTACTTAGTAAATAAGTAATATTTAATAAGTAGTTAATAAAGGAATACCTAGCCCTAGAGGGCGCGGAATATACTATTAACTTAGTTAAAAAGAAGAAACCTCTATATAAGCCTATCTACTTACTAAATAAATACTAGCTAGAGGAGCTCTACTAATATATTACTAATAACTAAGTAATAAGGTAGATTTAACCCTTAATAAGCGAGGTAAGCGCCCTTATTCTCTTTATACCTAAGAAGGATAGATCCTTATACCTTTATATAGATTATTAAGGCTTTAATAAGGTAATACTAAAGAACTAATATCTACTTCCCCTTATTAGTAAGCTATTAGATAAGCTTTAGGGAGTAAAATAGATCTTAAAGATTAACCTTTAAGATATATACTACTATATCTATATTAAGCTAGAAGACTACTAGAAGATAGCTTTTAGGACTTATTATAAGTACTTTAAATATACTATTATACTATTTAGATTTATAAACGCCCTAGTAACGTTCTAAGTATATATTTACTAAGCGCTCGCTAAGCTACTAGATACTTATTATATTACTTATATAAATAATATTATAATCTACTCTAAGATAAGAGAGTAGTATATAAAGGACTTTCGCTAAGTACTCTATAGGCTTTGCTAGTAGGCGCTATATACTAAGCTTAGTAAGTATAATTTCTACTAATAATAAGTAGAGTTCCTAGGGTATATTATTACGCCTAAAGGTATATTAATAGACTAAACCCGCGTCTAAGCTATTACTAAATAGAAGCTACCTAAGACCTCTTAGGAGATCTAAGTCTTCCTAGGATTCTATAACTTCTACTATAAGTTTATTATAAGCTATTTAAGTATTATAACCCCTATAATATCCCTATTAAAAGGTAGCGAGAATAATAAGAAGGGAAGCGAATTTTACTAGCTAGAAGAGGCCTAATAGGCCTTTGAATAGCTCTAAGCCGCCTTCTACTTAGTAACTATTCTCTAATATTAGGACCTAACTTATAAAATAAGGGTTAAAATAGATATTTCTATAAAAGCTATATCTAGTATCCTATTATAATATATTAATAGCTAGTAGTAACTAGTTACTTATTATTTATAGAAGCTTAGTAATACTAAGTAGTATTAGGGAGTAGGCTAATAAGAGCTTCTTATTATAGTTAAAAGCCTAGACTACTAGGCTTACTACCTTTAAGGTATATTAAAAAAGTTTATAGTCCTAATAGACTACTAGGCGCTAAAGGGAGTTATTAGTATATTAGCGCAAGACCTTTAGGGAAGGCTCGCTAGATAGGTATATAAACTCTTAGTATTTAACTTTAACCTAGAGTATAAATTAGGGGTTATAAACCTAGTAGATAGGCTATTTAGGAGGCTAGATTATATAGAGGGGGAGGTAAAATATAATAATATACTCCTAACTCTAATAAGGAAGCTAGGGTTTATTAGTAACCTACTAGTAGACCTCTAGATAAGTATTATTACTCTATAAAGTAATATAGAGACCTTAAGAGTATTTATTAACGCTATAAGGGCTAGTATAAAACGATACCCCTTCTAGATAGATAGCTCTAGGGGTAGAGACGCCTTAGTCTCTAGTTAGTATAGCGCTTTATAGCACGCTAATATTACTATAACTATAATAGCTATAATAACCTAACGCTAAAGAGTAAGGGAAGATATAGAGAACGCTTAGCAAGAGGTTACTAACCTAGAGGACTTACTTAGAGCTAGGGTTACTATAGTATAGTAATATATCCTACGCTAAGTTATAAGGGAGCTTATAATAAGCGAAACGGCGTATAGTTAGTAACCCTCTAAAGTAATAGAAAGTCTTATCTATAAACTATAAGCTAACGACTTATACTACTAGACCTAATTAGAGAGGGTATATAGACTAGCTAGCGATTATAAGGGCTATATAATTAATAGCTATAGAACCTTATTCTATAAGGGAAGGTTAGAGATACCCTAGGAGAGGTCCCTAAGACTTAAAATCCTAATACTAATACTATAATAACTATAGGGCAGGTTATATAGGGGTAAATAAGACTACTAAGTTAATCTCGAGAAAGTTCTACTAGCTAAACTTAGCTATAAATATATATAATTATATTATAGGGTGCTATATATACTAAGGGATCCGGGTTCTAAGGTATAAGCCTTATAGAAAGTTATACCTACTACCCCTACTAGCGCACCCGTTTTAGGAAATTAGTATAGACTTTATTACTAGACTACTACTAAGCTATTAATATAAAGGCAGGGAGTACGACGCGGTTCTCGTTATTATATACTAGATAACTAAGTTCGCTATATTTATCCTAATAATAAAGCGGCTAATAGCTACTAAGCTAGCGCGGATTATCTATAAATAGGTTAAGTATTATTTTAGTACCCTAGAGGGTATTATTAGTAACTAAAATAAGCTCCTTACTAGCTAATTTTAAGAGGAATTTATAAGAGAGAGGGCTATTAAGCGCTACCTCTCTATTATATATTACCCCTAGACTAATAGGTAGTCCGAAAGGATATACTAGATATTAGAAAAGTACTTATAAGTATATACTAATAACTCGCTATAAGAATAAGCTATCTAGCTACCTAAGGCTAAGTTTATATATAATAATAGTCGCTATAGTACTACTAGCTATTTACTAATAGAGGCCCTATATAGCTACTACCTATATTATATAGAATATATAACCCCTGCGAATAGGGTTATAATATAGAGCGTAAGGGAGTAAATTAAATATATCTTAAAGCTTTATAAGAGGGCTTAGGAATAGTAGTAAAAAGCTATTAAGGTATAAGCTAAGTATTATAACGCGAGGTATAAGGAATAGACCTATTATTAGGGATAAGTTATTAGGCTATTAATAAAGAACTTCTAGTTTAAGAATAAAAAACTAGTACCTAGGTTTATATAGGTAGCTATTATAGAACTAATTAGTATATAAGCTTATAGAGTTTATCTACTACTATAGCACTAAAGGATATATAATATATTCTTAGTTACTTTATTAGAACTATAGGATAATTACTAAGTAAGTAGCGAAGGCTTACCTATATACCTAGAGCTTAAGGATAAGCTAGAGGAATAGGAGGTTAAAGAGATTATTATATAGTAAGGCGTTAGTAATAATATATAGTACTTAGTTAAATAGGTAGGATAGCTTATAGAATATAATATATAAGAACCCATAGAGAACTTAGCGAATATATAAGAGGCTATTTATAAGTTTAATAGATAATATAAGAGGGCTTATAAGAAGTAGGATAATTAGTTATTAAAACTACTATAATAGGTTAGTAATTATAGACCACGAGACTATAAAATAAAACTAAGTTAGAAGTAAAATATTAATTAAATTAAGTAGCGAATTATTACTAAGGCTATAGTAAAAAGGGGTATTATCCTATAAAAGGGGAAAAAGAGCTAACTATCTAATTAGTTATTAACTTCTTAGGATAGCTACGGGGGCGACTACTATAACTACTATAACTACGAGTAGTATTACTATAACTACTATAGCGACTAGTCGCTAAACTAGTACTATTAGTATCGCTACTATTACTACCTATAAGCTAATTACTAGCCGACTCGCTACTAGTACTACTACCCGACTCGCTACTAGAACTATTACTATTAGAGATAGTAATAGTAACCTTAGCTCTCTTAGTCTTCTTTACTAACTCTTCGCTACTACTTTAACTATATTTAGTAAGGGTATTAAGGTAGGAGGTATAGGAGATAGGGCGAGTACTAGTAATAGTAATAAAGTAAGAGGGGATATTATTAGTAGTATACTTAGCGAGATTTTCCTAGAGCTCCTTATAAAACCTAGGGAAAAAGGCGATATCGCGCTTATAGGTATATATAGGGACTAGCTTTATTAAAGGGTTATTAAGTAGGTAGTTAATCTTATTATAGAGGTAGTTAATAGGACTATCGTTACAAATATATACTAGCTAGGCGGCGTTTAGGCGTTAAAGAATATTAATACTATTATAAAGGATACTAACTTAAAACCTAGTAGTTAGTAGGATATAATTAGTAAGGGAATAGTAAGTAATAGCTTATATAGACTAGAATATTAAGCGCAAGGTGCTTATAGATAGAGGCGAGCTCCTAGAGCTAAAGCTACTCTATATTATAGCTATTATTACTAGTAATAAGATTATAGATAAGCTTAGTAATATACTTCTATATTACTAAATAGTTACTAAGCGTAGCTAGAATATAGTAATAATAAAGAGGGGTTAGGATACTATTACGCTACTAGATCTAGATCTAGTAGAATATATTCTAAGTTATCTAGGTTATACCCTAAAGCTCTTAAGGGACCTAGAAAACGTTAATATATAGTAACTTATTAGTAAATTAGTAGAGACTTATAGTAGTATATTTCTTCTTATTAAAGTTATAATAGATATACTTCTATATATACTCGCTATATATATAGCGAAGGTAGATAATATCCTAATATATTTTATAAAAATAGCTAAGGTAAGGATAGCTACTATTAGCGTTACTAGTAAGATTACTAGAAAGGATCTCGGGATCGTAGAGGTATTTTATAAGAACTACGCTTATATATATAATATAAGATATTATAGAGAGCTATTAATAAGATACTAGAGAGGGATATAAGCGAGGTTAGAGGAGAGAAGGGAAATAACTTAATAATTATAATAAAAGCTTATAAAATAAGCGCTAAAATAGGAGAGGTAGCTAGACTAAAAAAGATTATAAAGAGGAGAAATTCTAACTAGGTTAGAGACCTTAAAAAGAAGACGCCTTTTTATATTTTAAGTTACTAAGTAATAAGGTAAAATAATTACTAGTTATATACTACTAAATAGTTATATAACTATTAGTACCTAATTAAAAAATAATAGTAATAATTAAAATTTAAGAATACCTATAATACGCTAGGAAAATAAAAATACGTTATTTACTATAACTACTTAAATCTAGCGCAGAGGGTAAGAGTAAATAATATAATAAAGGCGTAGAAAGGCCGCCCTATAGTTAGTAACGATATCTATAACGATATAGAGCTATATTACCCTACTAGTACGCCTTAGGGACTAAGGCTTTAGAGGGGGGGGTAATTATAAGGAATAATAGCAGGTATAGGATATAGAACTAATGCTATTAGCAAAATATTAGCGAATTAGTAGTAAATATACACCCCCTTAAGAAAACTCTATAAGCGAGAGACTTAGAAGGTTAAGCAATAGTCTAATATAACTACGCATACCTACGTTTTAGTATTCTAGCCTTTCCTAGTTTAGGCCTATAGCTATACTATAAGAGCCTTAGGCTTAGTAAGAAGCTATTATAGTTATATTATAAATATATTATAATAAGAGTCCTAAGCCTATATATTATTAAATTAGATATACTTAGTAATATCTACCTAAGGTTCTATATAGACCTCCTCTAGAAGGTATTAGAGAACCCCCTACTTATATAAATAAGGATAGACCCCTAGCTACTACTAATTATAGCTAATAATAGCGAATTTAAGTAATATATAGAGGAAATATATATAATATAATAGAAAGTAGGTCAGCGAGAGTAGAGGCGCGAGGTCCTAGTTAAGTAAGAAGGGTATATAGAGCCTACCTAGGAGCCTATAGAGGCTATTATAGAGACTGCTATAGTAAATAAGTATAAAGCCCTATATAGGCTAGTTATAGATAATAATAATAACCTAGCCTACGCCTAGGGAGGGACTAGCTAGGAGGGGGGATAGTATTATAAGCTATACCTAGGTTAAGCCTACCTAGGCTTTTACCTAGGGTTTATTAATTTAGGGAGCTACCTAGGGCTTACCTAGGGCCTACCTAGTTATTCCCTATAAACTAGTGAAATCTCTACTAGAGAGGAAAACTTCCCCTTTTCCTCTTTAGCTTAAATAAATAGTATTATAATAACCTTCTATTAAATAAACTCGGGTCTAACCCCTCGTATAGATATAACTTAGGATAAAGCTATTATACTCTATAGCTTATTATTTATAAACTAATAGATAGAGTAAGTAAACTAATTTAACTATTAAGTCTACCCTATATATTTATATTATAGCTTTAAGTAATCCTAATATATAGGATAAGGTACTACCTAGATTATAATTCGAAATTAATAATTTAAAATCTATAACTATAGGATAAACTCCTAATAAGGTTATACTTAGTTTTATTCCAAATAGTATTATAGACCTCGTTACTAGCTATACTAATTATATACTGGCTAGCCTATACAGTTAATTATAAGTATATAATATAATAGTAATAATAGTAATACGAACTAAGTCCTATTATAATAGGAAATAATTACCTAAGTTTTTTAAAGTAGGATAGAGAGTTAAATTATAACTATATTATAAGTACTTAAACCCCTAAGCTAATTCCCTGAGGTAGAAATATAGATAATAACATACTAGGCTATATATAATATTAGAGTAAGTAGGATAACTAATATACTAACTTTAACTACTAGACTACGCTAGGATATATAATATTATATCTATTAACTATCTAGAACTAGTACTACTAATAGATATTTTTAGTAGATAATTACTATACCTAGGATTAATAATTCTAACTAATATTCCCTAATAAGTTATATAATCTTATATAATAAAAGCTAGAATAATATAATACCTAGTTTAACCTACTAGATTAGGTAATAAATATAAATAGTAGATAACCTTAGATAGATATATCCTTATAATATAAACTAATAAGCTAGTTACTAAATACCTTATTTAAAGTAATAACTTAGAATTTTATAAATAAATGGCCTAACTACGTAGAGATACTTCCTAGCTCTTATATACTTTCCATAAATTGAAACAAATTTAATACTTTAAGCCTTTATACCTACCTTCCCTATATAATTCCTCTATAACTATAAAGCTATATTATTTAGATTCGCTAAATTAATTTTTTCTCTAATTTCCTTTCTCACTCCTATATGAATCATTTAATAGATCCCTCGCTTACTAACTTTAGAATAATCTCCCTATTCCGCATAATAATATATATAATATATATTATAGCTAATATACCTAACCTTACTAATAGTAAGGATAGCTTAGTAGCTAATAAACCTGATATGTAGTAACCTAATAAGGTAATTACTAACGAGACTACAAAGCTTAAAAAGGAGCATACTAATAATAATAAACTAGAGGAAGCTATACCTAATACTATTATAACTAAAGAAATTAAGAAACTATAAGACGAAGTAAGTAATAATACTATATATAACTACAATACTATCTTAGAGTTAGATTATAGTTTAGATAAGTCCCTATAGGAAGATATCTATAACTGTATAAGTAAGGATAAGTAGAACGATTTTATAGCTAATAAGGATAGTATAAGAGATAACTATAGATAATATAGATATTAGTAAAACTAACTTAAGCGTTAATAGTGATAACTTAGTAAGTATAACGCTAGAGATACCTAAGACGATACTAATATTATCTCTAATACTTCTAATTAGGATATTACTAATTAGGATATAAAAGGGAGTATTAAAGTAGGAAAATATAAATATTATAAGCTAAATATAAATATAACTAAGCTTACCTAATCTAAGAAGATAATTTAATATCTAAGATCTAAGAATTTTATATAAGTTTTATTATTAGCTAATAAGGAACTTAGATTAAAGTATTATTAAGGACTTAAATTTATTATACCTAATATTAATACTTACTAACCCGACTAATAAGCTATACTTAACTATATTATAGAAGTTCTTAACTATAATTATAAATATATTATACTCTTACTATCTGAGAAACTATTAATTTATAATATACTTAGTAATAGAATCCTGGAATTAATTATTATAAATAAGGACTACTTAAGCTACTTAGTATATAAATATATTAATAAGTCCCTAAGATAGGGAACTAACCTAATATTACTAATATCTATATCTTAATAGTAATATATAAAAGTAGGTTATTTATAAAAGGAAAATAATCTTAGAATAAGAATTAAATAAACTAAATTACTTAAGATATATTTACCTTATTTAACAAAGTTAGGAATAGACCTATTTATAATAACTTCTAATCCTATAATAGGTTAGATTAATATATAATTAACCCGACTTGAATAATAAGTAGACTACTATAACTATTAATAATAATACTATCTTATAAGAGCCTGCTATTATTAATAATAAGCCTAACCCGACTAGTAATAAGTTAGTAACTATCTATCACCCGTTTAATATAGATAATTTAACTAATAGTAATATAATATTATAATATTCTATCTAACTATAGAATAATAGCCATATTATAATATATAATTACGCTACTTTAACCTATAATAATTATACTATCCCTAACTAGATAAAAGGACTTACCCTAATCTAGCTAATAATAATAGTAGAAATTATCTCTAACTACTAGAATAATATAATATATAAGACAACTCCTTGGCCTCTAGCCACTGCATAGTGATTTTACCTGCTTAAGTATAATAGACCTTCTAACTCCGCGCCTCCTAACAATACATAGCCTTTAGTCACGTGATCGTAACTTTCCTAACTATAGCCGTACTTATATATACCTATTACACTAGATAGCCTTATAATCTTTAACTTTATATTAATAATAACGTAGTTTTTAATTATTTAATAGACTACGAAACTATTAACTTTTCCTCTTACGCACTACCCGCGCTACTATTAAATACCGCCTCTATTATTACTTTATCTACTAGTAGCTATGCTATTATTAGTAACGCTCTCTCTATTAGTTAGCATAAGCTATACTTACTAATATTCCCCTAAGGGGCCTAGGCTACCTCTGCCTTAATAGTATAGAGGACCTGCTTAAAGAAGAGCTACTTTATAGGATATATAATAACTTACTTAGCTTCTACTACTAAATCTATTTACTTAGCTATAATATAATAATAAGTATCCCCTCTAGGGGTATTAATAAGAGCCCTCTTAAGAGCTATATTAATAATATACTCTCTATATATAATAGAGTAATTAAAGAAGGAGCGGGTTTTATTAATTATATTAATACTAAACTCTCTAGTAAGCTCTCGCGCGTTATTAGTATTAAAAGGTATACCTTGCGTAAGCTTAGCGTTTTTATATACGGGGTCTAGTATTAATATAGTTAAGGATTTATTATAAGTTAGATAAGGAAGAGGGAGAGGTATAAGGCCCTGCTTATAGAGCTTCTTATACTTCTAGCTATAAGAACCTCTTAGGAAAGACCTCTTTAGTTAAGGAGTTACCTCTTATATAGTAGTATTTATAATACCTTTAGCACCTTGCTAGAAGGTCGACCTTTTAGGTTAAGAAGTTATCTTATATAGTAGCTTTCGCAGCACCTTACTAGAAGGTTTAGCAAGGGCGTTACTATAAGAGCCTTAGTAGCCTATTCAGCTCTAATATAATTAGCCCTAGTATAGCGCGTATCTGATTTTATATAAGGGTTTGCTTATAAGTAGTAGGAACGTATAGGGTTCTTATATTATTTTCCTTAACTAGTAGAGGGTATAGGTTAAAATACTTATATAGTATTTCCTAAATTATACCTACGAACTAGGTAAATTTATTATAGTCTTTTTGCGAAGGGGCTGCGGCGTAATTCCGAACTTAAGACAACTCCTTAATAAATAGTAGGATAGATAACCTAATAGTTTTTATAGATATAAATAAAAATAAAACTATATATAATAAAGTAACTTTTATATTTTAATTCTATATCCTAAGTTTATATAAGTATTTATTTTTTATAACTAATATATATACTAATATAACTAGTAGTATTATAAAATAGGAGGATAAAGTTTTAGGGTTTATAATAATAGTTTTATAATAAGTTTATAGTTTGCTCTTTTTAATTTTATAATATTAAGAATAATATATTTTTTTCCTATTTTTAAGCGGGTAGATTACTATACGACGCTATATGATATCCCTATATAAGGAGGTCTCTGCTAGGTAGACTAGAGAATACGAGAACTTGCATAATACATGACCCGACCCCACCTGTGGTAGCAGGTAAGCTGAGGTACAGGCCGACCTGGCAGGCGGGCTGGCCACGGAGCTCCCTACTAGAACTCGCGGCCCGGAGCTATGTAGTATAAGGTAAGGTACCTAAGGTAGGTACCTACCGAGTGATCCGATACTAATTTGTGGAACACTAATGTGTGGAATTTTTTAGAGCTAGAAGTATATATCCTTGCCCCTAATAACCTAGTACCCTGTTTTGCTATATCCCCTAGTTTATAATCTGCTTCTTTAGCGCTTTAAGGAATTTAATATACTATTTATTATATAGCTAGTTAATTTTAATAATATCCTTAGATATTAGATATACTATATATTTAAACTCTATTTTAATATTATTAATTAACTTAAGATACTCCTTTTTAAGATATCTTTATTATTATATAAACTTAATTATTATAAGATAGAACTATCTCTAGTTCTTAATTAGAGTAGTATTATTAGGAGGATAGTTATTAAACTAGTAGTTCTTTTAAAACTTAGAGTAATAAATTATAATAAAGGTATTAATAAGATATAGATATTAAGGTATCTTAGTAGCTTAGTTTAGATTAATTAGAGATACTTATAGCTTTATTATTATACTTAGATAGAGTATTTTAAAGATTTATTTTATAACTTTAGATTACCTATAGAGGTTTATAATATCCTATAGCTTATTCTAAGTCTTCTAGTTTAAGGTTTTAATTAAAATCGTTAAAATAGTTAGTAACTACTACTAAGTTTTTATTTATTATTTAGCGTGGAGAAGGCCCCGTTTTTTGCGGATATAAAGGTTACTAAGAGTGATCCGATACCTAACCTAATAATAGCTACCCCCTGGTAAGATAGTCAATGTCTATTCCACGCTAGATACTGACCCTGGCTCACTTCCAGTCCTTCGCAACATCAAGCGAATGCGAAAGAAAGCCCATTTACATTCTTTTTTTTTCCTTGTCTGGGCTGATGCTCCATTCGGTCCACGCCATCGTTGACAACTTGTTGAGGATCGAGCTCGTTCAGCTGTGTGGGCGAACAAAGACCCGGCCGATTTCTCCTCGATCGTCAAATACCGAGCAGAAGAGAACCGCAACATGGGTCTCGTCAACATCCCAACAATTCTTGTAGTCGCAGTTGCAGGTGTATTGCTATATGCCGTCTTCGGACAACCAAAGTTGAGAAGGAACGGCATCCCGTTGAGGCAAGTCATGGGCCACACAAACCCAAGCTCGGTCCAAGGTTTCCTTCCACATGAGACGGAGGATCAATAGCATTCGAACGCGTCGCTGACTTTTTTTGGTCTGTAAAGACGCCCGCCCAATACTCTGCCATTAGCCGGGAATGGAATCATCTTCCTCATGGACCGCCAAAAGTTGTTTGAATGGTTTACCAAGTGCGAGCAATTGTTTGGTTACGAAACATTACAGATCTCAGTTCCTAGTCTGCCTCCAGGGGTGATCATCAGCGACCCCAAGAACCTCGAGTTCGTCTTCAAGCACGAGGGCATCTTTGCTAAAGGCGAGTTCTTCAAGGCGCGGTCAAGGGATCTGTTTGGTACACAGCTTCGCTTCGTAGTGCAGATGTTCCTGCGTTTACTTACACCATTACAGGCAATGGCATCATCAACGTTGATGGTGAGCTTTGGAAGGTGCAGAGGAAAGCCGGGTTGAACTTCCTCAACACGTCCAATCTGCGGATCCTCACAGACATTGCCTTACCCCAGTATTTATCCCAAAGCGTGGAATTCTTGAAGGGCAGAGCAGCAAATGGCGTGGCATTTGACTTACAGGGGGTGTTCCATGAGATCACCACGCAGCTCATGGGGAAGATGGCCTACAACGTACGTCCCCGAGCATTTGATCTGAACGCATGGTTGACACGATCTAGATGGAAATGCACGCAAACGACGAATTCGCTGTGGCCTTTGACTACGCATCGGGCGCAACAGCAGAAAGATTCCAGAACCCACTCTGGTTCATCACCGAACTCGTCACTGGCACGCGGCTGCGGGGTCCCATCTCTATGGTTAAATCTTTCGGCCATAGGATTGTCTCAAGCGCAACCAAGGACAGGAAGACGCGCACGCAGAAGCCAGAGAGCGCTGGACCAAATGATGAGGCCAGTGAGAGACTAGACGATATCTCGGGAAGCTTGGTGCAGTCCCTGCTGGACGCCATCGGAGACGACCAGCTGGTCGCGGACGCGGCGCTCAACTACCTTTCGGCGGGCAGAGACACCACCGCGCAAGCCCTCACATGGACTTTTTATCTTTTGATGAAGCATCCTGATGTCGTTGCCAAGGTCCGAGACGAAGTCAATCTCGTGACTGCGGGTAGCGACGATACTCTCCAGAAGACCATCTCTCAACGGTGCAACCCTGTGACGGCGCCATACACCTTCGCCGTCTTCTGCGAAGCGCTGCGTATCTTTCCGCCGATACCGTTCGAGATAAAGCAGGCCGTACAGGCCACGACGCTGCCGGACGGCACGTTTCTCCCGCCGAATTCCGTCGTCGTATGGTGCAACTGGGCGATGAACCGATCCCGACTTACCTGGGGCCAGGATGCCGATCAATTTCGTCCCAGCAGATGGCTTGTCGATGGCAAGATGGTCAACAAGAGCACATCAGAGTTTCCCGTCTTCAATGGAGGGCCGAGGACGTGTCTGGGAAAGAAGATGGCTGAGGTCATTGCTGTTCAGGTCATTGCTACCGTCACTGCCTTCTTCGACTGTGCCAGGGTTGACGACGCCGAAAGAGTCAGCAAGAGTAGTCTGACGTTACCGATGAAGGATGGGTTGCTTTGCGTGGTTCGCGCCAGGCCGAGGACAGCTGCGTAGGAAATACAAATCACTGGCAGCCACACAATTCTTGCCAACGAACAAACAAGCGTTGGGCGCAGCGTATTTGCTATCCAGCGCCTCAAATAGCCTGGTTGCCTCTATCTTGCTAGCCCGGCTATGCCGGCAGATTGTGCCTACATGTCAGCCTGACAGGCGCTGTGAAACGGTTGCTCGTAAGCTGTCAGAATGGCCACCAGGGACGTTCGGTAGGCTGTGAGTTCACCAACGAACAATTGGTCGACGAGCGCCTCGTTCTTGCCTTGATTCATGGGTTGCGCTATGCGCTGACGAGCAGTTGCGAGATGCGTCTTGAAAAGCTATTAGAGGGCATGGGATCACAGCGCAGCATCACTCGCACATTTGTTCTCCAAGAGAAAACAACAAAAACTGCCCCCGATGATTTTTGGCGAAATGGCCGACTTTAGTCGTCTAGTTCATACGCAGAAGATGCATGGGTGCAGGTAGTCAGGGGGTGATGATTTTTGCCCGAGTGTACCTGACGACGATGATGGTCATGCTGTTGTATGTGACAAAAATGGACACTTTATCGTAAATAACGACGATTAAGACCATGAAGATGACGAGAGAGCATATTCCGACACTCCGATTGGGTGTTTCGACGAATACTTGTTGGAGATGAGTTCGGCAGCGCTTTGCTCAGTTTGTCGCAACTTTCCTACTGGCCAATTCCAAGCCGGTGAAGTATGGCCGCAACAGGCCAGCCTAGAGGGCACCGGCGTTGGGATCTATCATCCATCTCTAGCCTCGCTTAGGGCCTCCGAGAAAGAATTGTGTCTTCTCTGTGAGGAACTATTGGCGTATACGGAGAAGTTGATCGAAAGGAAGTCCGACATTGAAGAAACCCAACTTGAAACATTATCCATCTGGTGCTATCCAAAGCGGATCATATGGAACTCAGAAATCAATGGCGAGGAGCTAAGCTTGGAGTTTCTATTTTGTGGCAAAGACGGTCAGAAGCTGAGGATGGATCGTCCCAATCGCATCATGTTCATGGAGTTTTGGCCCGCCAAAGGCATGGGCCTCAAACCTGAATTTCTCGGTGAGTCAGTCAACATTTATGGTTCGAACATCTCAATCTCACAAGTTCAAACGTAGATCCGAATCTGCAATCAACGACAGCATACTCCGCATTGAGCATCAGTGTAGCACAGACGTCGCTCCAGAAATACCACAGAGATTGTCGAGACCGGAACATGGAGTCTCGATCCATTCCAAGTCGCCTCGTTCACGTCAAAGTATCCGACGGGGCAGTAGCCGCTGTCGTCGCCAAGTTGTGTGAGGGGAGGCTTTTACCGCGAGACACTTTATACACGACATTAAGCTATCGCTGGGGAGATGTTTCGATGTTCAAGCTGAAGAAAAGCAACTTGAAGGATATCCAAGAAGGCAGACCAATTCATCGACTACCCTAACTTCTCAGAGACGCAATGTACATTACTGTTCAACTCGGCATCAACTACATTTGGATCGACTGCCTATGCATCATTCAAGACTCAAAGGATGTCGACTGGGTCCAAGAGGCCAAATGAATGGGAGACTATTACCGGTATGCAGCATGCAACATGGCAGCATCCGGTTACAAGGACAGCAACATAGGGTTGTTTGATGAAAGACTTCCTCTCCCACTGCGATACTATCCATCCTACTACTCTGACTGCATCATCGGCCACAAGGACGATGGCGAATTCATAGCTCATGACGTATATGTCAGAGCAAGCAGCAACGACTTTGATAGGAAAGTCAATAACGATCCTCTAGCCGTAGAGGTTGAGTGGCCCAGGAACGGGCTTTAGCACCCCGCACAATTCGTTTGACTCCTGGGCAGATGTGGTGGGAGTGCAAGTGGCGCGTCTTCAGTCAAGCGTTTGCAAGCATCCCACATCCACCGGCTGGTCCAAATTTCGATGGGGCGAGTGCTTCTAAGCGATTGCATAGAGCGATTCCAAGACGATGCGTGTCTTAACTTCGTGTCTAGGTATGACGGGGCCGAATTTACTTACGAGAAAGGTCGTCTTCCAGCCGCAGCCGGGATAGCACGTGTCTTTCGTTCTCTCCTAAACCATCACTTCGTTGCTGGCTTTTGGGAGGGAGACATTCTTCAATCAATACAGCGGGAAGCTGCTGGAGAGCCGAAGAAGAATTCGTCTGTTCAGCTCGTACCGTCATGGTCCTGGGCCTCGTTGTGCCTAGAATATCGTCCCGGTCGACTGTGCAGTGGGAAGCTGCTCAGCTGACTTGACTTCAGAGTCCTCTCTGACATTCCAGGCGTCAAATCCGGTTTAGATTCTGCATCATTGGAAACTTCAGGCGTGCGAGACCATGCAATCAGAGGGCCATTGAGGAAATATTCTACTGCATTGGAGAACCTGTCGGACTGCTATGGCGAAGGCTTTGCTGCGGACTTCCTGCTTGATAAGGATGTTCTCGACTATGTTTCCGTCGAAGATGTTCCCGATGGACGAGCATGGTTTTGAGGCGAGCCCAAACACCTTCTCTTTCTTTCCAAATACGTGGACGATGATTTCGAAGAAAGAAGCCTTACCGTAGCGTCAGGCCTCCTTTTGCAGCAAGTCTCAGAGGCAGCGGATTCACGAACGCTTCGCAGACTGGGAACTTGCAGTTTCAGAACCACCGACGAAAGTTGCTGCGACGAAGTTTTAGGCTTATTGTAAGAGGATGGAGAGTTCAAGCCAAGCCTTTTATTTGCGGATCATGGTTTCCAAGACCTCGTCCTTACTTAAGAGGCAAGAACAGTAACGTGGGCATCCCCAACTATAACTCAGCTTACCTAGTAGTAACCCTCCCAACAGTGTTCATCTTTTCGTGGTTAAATACCAATTTTCGCGCTTTATCATCAGTGCCCAAGTGCCTTCAAGTCAGGCAATGTCTGGAAGACAAGAACGCCCAGAGACAAAAAGTCAAAGGTCATATTAGAAGAAAAAAGCACCAATAGCACAACCTGGTTTCGATCCAGGGACCTCTGGGTTATGAGCCCAGCGCTCTACCCCTGAGCTATTGTGCTTACTAGTGGGTCTTTTTGATGGGAAACGGTGGACGAAGATACTGTTCAACAAGGGGAGGATCATCATTTGTGGAACCGCCGGCCTGCCTGCACGACATCGCCAGTTTCATACAAAAGAACGAGTGTTAAGCTTGGGAGGGGGAAACCAAACAACCTCTCGATATGTTAATGGGTTTTATCTCAGTTATTTTTAATGCTCTGTTTGGTCCTACGGAAGCACGGGATTTATGCGGACAACCATCGACTCTCTTTTAGCTGGGGATAATGATGTCCAGCTATAGCAACCCAAAAACTTCACTTGTTTTCAACAAATGAAATGTGTCCAGCGATTTTTGGTGAACGTGCATGAATCACTACTTCGATCGCGGTCCAGCACTGGTGGCTTTGTATGGGAGTTACTGTAAAAGGGCTGTCAAATCTACAATTCCTGCTTCGGGACTCCGCAGAGGCGAGCGCATCTTATGGAACTTCATCGAAACCACCAGTTAACAGAAGCATTGAGCCGTCCATCATGACGACCGCTTTTTACGCTATGCCACCACCCGTTCGGGATGAAGAGCGCATCGCCTGGGTCTAGCCTCGCCTCTACGATATCTTCAGGGCCTTCCAAGCCCCAGACGGCAGTGTTGAGAACAACCCTTTCGCGACCCTCCATCATTTCGGACGTCCTGATGCGGCTGTTCCCTGATCGTTGGATCTGTGTTTGCACTTTTCGATACAACCGGTCCCCAGACGTCGGCGGTAACAGCCTGACGACTTTTTGACCGACAAGCTGACAGAAGAGATTGGGATTTGGGTCGCGATGTAATGGGGTATAAGTTGGCTCAAGCCCAAGCCAGATGCTCGAGTTATAGACGTCACCCTTGCCAGCCTCTCTCACGATGCGAGGTACGGGCAGATCCTCTTGCAGTTCTTGAGGCAAATCTGGAAGTTGGGCCTGGGCTATGTAGAGTTGCTTGAGCTTCTTCTCGTGCAGCTTGTTGAATTCTGCTGCCTTCAAGAGCAACAGAAGTGGCGCGGTAAAGGATGAGAACTTAGGCTCGTTGGCATCTGGGTGTGACGCTGCGTGCACGATGCCAGCTAATACGGCGCCTAGCGGAGCGGAGCTTGAAGCAAGCCAGGTGAGAAACTGGCTGGTGGTGTCGACGATTAAGCCCGTATCTTCGGATAGTTGTGGGCTCATCAGCTCGTACGGGAACAGGTGATGCGAAAACTGGTCCATGTAAGGTGCGAAGTTGACGGCGGGCTCCCGGCCAGAGATCGTCGGTTGAATAGCTTCTTGCGTGAACCATTTTGCCGATGCGGGGAGTGGATTGGCATCGCGCAGTTCGGTAGATTGTTTGAATATCTGAGGTTTCCCAGGTTTGAAGGCTGATTCTCTGAAGTTTTCAATATTCACAGAATCAAATTGCGCTTCGACAGCATTAACTTGCTTAATGGCCGAGAAATATCGTGATTGCTGTGCACTTGCTGATCCGAGCTTGGGTCGCAAGCCCGATAAGCGCAGGCGCATGGCGTAAGACTGCAATCCTGGGTTTCCGGGGCGAATCTGAATAGTTTCGAGAGAGTTGACCGGTTTTCATTCTGGTTCCATCGATAAGCAATTGTAATTTTTAATTCTCAAGATTCGAACAACTTGGGAAAGAGCGATTGATATCACGTGGCTTAGTGTTGGGTGTGGTGGTCGTCTCAGTGAATACACCTTCCTCTTCGGTGAAGTACACGGAACAAACGTTGAACCGCCCACCGGGCGGCTGCGATGCACGGGCCAGGCCAATGATTGGACGCAATCTCCTGCTCTAAGCGCGGCGTCGTGAGGCACCACTGTCCACAGCCCACCCACCAGGTTCAGCAAAAGCTGAGAGGCTCCCCCCCAAAAACTACCTCGCTTGCCCTGACCGAAACCCAGGCCCGTTAAAGAATATCTCGACTTAGCCTCGTGGCGCCGCGAACCCAACATCCACCCGCGAATTATATCTACCGGCCTCGCTCTGTCTTGCGCTCGATATGCGCCGCGTCTGACCTTTCACGCCCGCCTACCCCGCCATATTCGCGCCGCCCCTGCCAGGATATCAAGATATCCAACGCGTCCGGATAGAAGCGACGTCGATCCCGTCCGACGGATAAAGCGCATTCCAGCACGCGCATCACCTCTCCGTCTTTATTTGACACCCCTTCAATACCACCACCTTGGATTACCTCGACGACATGTCCACCTCTTCGGGGGCCCCGGAGTCTTGGATATCTTCCTTTTGCTCGTTACTCGGCCATGAGTACTTTGCTGAGGTCTCGGAGGAGTTCATCGAGGATGACTTCAATCTCACGGGCCTGCAGAACCAGGTTGCCATGTACAAGGAGGCGCTCGAGGTATGACTGCCATGTTTCCCGCATTTGATTTCTTGTTTTTCTCGATCTTGCCGTTGCTTTGTTTTGCTCAATAACCGGGCCTTGCAATGTGCCATTGCTAAACTTTGTTCGCTCAGATGATTCTCGACGTGGAACCCGAGGAGGACGAAGATGAGGAGGAAGAGGAAGAGGAGGACGAGGAAGAGAATGATTCGGGAGATCAAGATCGGCTTGGGCCTAGACATGACAGAAGGCAACACAGCCGGATGGCGAGCGACCTCAGCGTGATCGAGTCTTCATCAGAGATGCTCTACGGCCTCATTCACCAGCGTTTCATTTGCTCGAGGGCAGGCATTCAGCAAATGAGCGAGAAGTACGAATTGGGACACTTCGGTTGCTGCCCCCGCACAAACTGCGACCAAGCGAGGACGCTTCCCGTTGGCTTGTCCGACATACCTGGCGAAGATACTGTCAAGCTGTTTTGTCCCTCGTGCCTCGACGTCTACGTTCCTCCCAACAGTCGGTTCCAGACGGTTGACGGCGCTTTCTTCGGCCGTACCTTCGGCGCCCTCTTCCTCCTTACGTTCCCCGAGTACGACTTGACCAAGCGGGGCGCTGAGATGCTTAGCAGCGGCGGCGCGCGCATCAATGACGACTCGCTCGAAACGATCAATGGCATGTACTCCAAGAATATTGCGCCAGGGCTAGGTGCGGGCCGGATATACGAGCCCAGGATTTACGGCTTTCGCGTCTCAGAAATTGCCAAGTCAGGTCCTCGCATGCAGTGGCTCAGGGACAGACCTGATGACATGACGGAACTGGACGAGGCGCGCACTTACGCAGAGGAGCACCCCGAGTCGGATGAGGAGGACGAGAGCATGAATGGAAATGGACGGCCGGCTCCTCTACGCCGCGCACCTCGGGGTAACGCACGCCTTCGTCAGCAGCGGCAGGCACAGAATGGAAGTCCGATGAACGTTGAGACAAACGGTGCTGAGTCTGAGCTCTGAAGGTCAAAGTATTGCTAAATGATGCTTAATCGAGTTGAGCTGAAGGGGGGAGGACGACGGCAAGAAAGGTGACGTCACGCCGGCAGCAAGGTCCAGAAGAGGCAGGAAAACAGCGATGGTCGAGGCGCGCTACGTTCGAAATGGATGCCCTGCATAAGGTAGAAGGCGTTATGGAGGCAGTTCCCAGCTTCACCTCTTCATATCAAAAGGGGCATGGCGTTGGCTGAGGGAGGTGCATAACGGAAGTAAGGATTCTTACACCGTCAACGAAGTCGAAATTCGATTACTTTTTGCAGGCAATGGTGCCTGCTGTATAGGCTTAATGCGACGGCCGCAGCATTTCTAAGGCCTTTGAAGACGGAATATAGACTGCATGTAATTCGACGGTCGATTGAAAGATTACCCTTCTCGCCCTTTTTCCTTCCGAGCATCGACGTATCAAGTAAGCAGTATGTCCAGATTGTGGTCCCGTTGCTTGTCAGCTTGAGCAGGTCGCGTTGGATCTATTCGATGCTACGGTACTTTTTTAGCAGGGCATGACCTGACAACGTTAAGCTCCCTAGGCTGTTGTAATACTGTGAATGTGGTGACATCCGATCGCCCCCGCGGACGAGAAGTCATCCAACTCCACCTCCTCCTCGTTTCAAAGCTCACTCTAGTCCAACGTCACACTGAACCGAACTTTGGTAGCCAAGAGACACCCCGCACTCGACTCTGGGGTGATCTTTCGGTGTCCACTTCCCCGCGTTTGCGGAGAATCGAGCGGCATTGTTTGGTTGAGACATAAGCAGGCAGAACCATCACACACCAGTTCTCGAACGCCCTCTACTGAGGAAGTTGGTCGTTTCGATAGCTGCCATCATTGCTGGTAAATTCAATCTGAGATGATCTGCCACATGAGATCTGTTTATGACAATGCCATCGAGACATAGCAGGATGCTGAACATACCGATTTGAACTCAAGTTGGTTCCTTGATTTGGGGACAACATCCTCGAGGAGACCTTCGTCGAGCTTCATCATTGTCCTGCAGCAGCTATTTACCCGGTGATGTCACCCCGTACAGAATGATGCGGGGTGCTACACCTACGCAGGGTAAAAGGACTCAGCGTGACTCCTCTTGTCAAGAAGCAGGTCGTCAGTGTTTAGCTTGTATTCGTATAAGTGGCTAACATGGCCTCAAGCTTGAACTTGAGTGAAGGTAGCCTGCTTTCAGCTTGAAAGTGTTTTTCGTAATAGAACAAAATGCTGTCACACAAACCATTCATCTCGTGGCTTCTATGGTCGCTTTGCTCTGCGCTTGGCCATGCCGAAAAGTCCAATTCGACATTTCAAAACACAATCCTCCCAGGATTTCATCCAGACCCGAATTGCATCTTCCTCCCGGAGTGGGATAACACCTTCTTCTGCGCCTCGTCGATCTGCAACGCCTTCCCGGGAATCCCTCTCCATGCAAGTAAAGATTTGCGGAACTGGAAATTGATCGGTTGGTTCCTCCGGTTGAAATACGTTATGATGGAACACCACAACTTAGAAAGAGGGCAGCACATGTTCTCCATCAAAAGGAGCAGCTACCCCAGCTTGCTGAGACAAACCGCTCTACGAGGTAATGAAAGACTCTTTGCGGCTCTTTCTGCACGGAGAAGCTGATAGAATGCCGCAGCGGTATCTGGGCACCGACTTGACGGTACCATGAGAAGACATTTTGGCTAGTGACGACACTCGTAGACGATGAAAAAAAGCCGATGATCCGACCAGATGGGATAATGTAGGTGAAGGGGTTAAAGAAGTAACACATAATTAAGCTTTTCTTATAGATCATCTTCAAGAGCACTGATCCGTACGAAGATGACTCGTGGACGAACGCTGTTCATTTCAAGTTCAAAGGCTATGACACAGAACCCTTCTGGGATGATGACGGCAAGACCTACATAAATGGCGGGCATGCGTGGAAAATCGGGTACTTCTTCAGAACAGACTTGAAACTAGACACAATCCCCACTGAACTTTTGAAAAGCCCTGGATACAACAAGCGGAAGCAAAACTGGACACGGGAGAGGTTGGGGAGTGGAGGACCATTTAGAATGGGACATGTGGTATAGTGTCACGAGCCAGGATAATATCGCAGGGAAAAGGGCTTAGCGGGCTAAGTAGGGAAGTCCATAGGAGTTAGGAGATATAGGGAGGTATTAGGTAACTATTAGATAAGCCTTCTAGCCCTTACTTAGTAAACTAGGGGGCTAGAGAAGAATATTTAACCTTAGCTACTCCTAACTATACTAACTCTATTACTCTATACCGCACTAGTTTATAATATATTCTTATAACACGTTCTTCTCTCTTACTTATATTAATAGGGGTATAGACCGTTAGAGCAATATAATATATAATAATATAACACCTACCTATAGGTTTACTAGGGAGATAAATATAATATTACTATTAGGGTCCCCCGCTAGCTAGGAGCGATTAAATAGCTAAACCTAGGATAAAATACCTATTGAATAGAATAGTAATAAGGGTACTAATAAGGGACTAAGTAGTTAATTAATAAAGGCTAAATTAGATTAGCTTATTAAAAAAGAAGAAAAGAAGAGGTAGCTAAAATAAATATAAGAATATCTTAAAACCTTAAGGGCTAGCTAACTATTAACCCTAGTAAATAACCCTACTACTTACTAGGTAGTTATTAGTAATAAATTAAAAAAGTACTAATTAGAGCTTTAGGGGAAGTATCTTCTAATACTTAAGTGTAAAAGGGGTACCTAAACTAACTTTAATTAATTTATATTTAATCTTAATACGTAGTTTAAGATAAATAAGATTATATTAGACCTTAAAAAGGTGCTATTTACTACTAAGTACCTAGAGGGGCTAGTAATAAAGCAATAGACCTTATACCTCTCTATTAACTATAGTAATAAGGCGAAGGATATAACTTAGGCGATAATAAAGGACTAGTTAACTAATAGTATAGCTAATTTAAGGTCTAGGACCCTTAGTATATAAACCTAGCTTAAGCAGACCTACTAGTAACTAGGATAATTATACTAAAGCTTTATTAATTACTATAAAAAGATTAAGGTAGAGAGCCCCTATTAATAACTAGAGGAGATCTAGGTAGCTAATATAATAACTAGGCTAAACCCTAAGCTCTAGTACTATATTATAGTAAATAGGTTACTAAAGTCGTAGCTTAACTTTAATACTAGGGCTAGAAATACTAAACTTATAGTTAATATATAGATATATAATA
This sequence comes from Colletotrichum ledebouriae, assembly GCA_036785755.1. NCBI lineage: Eukaryota > Fungi > Ascomycota > Sordariomycetes > Glomerellales > Glomerellaceae > Colletotrichum > Colletotrichum ledebouriae. The sequence continues at coordinate 3,659 of JAVHLU010000848.1, read as the reverse complement.
TACTAGTAAGGGACTAGGGGGCTAATAATAAGGGATAATAACTAGAGGGCTAAACCCCTAACTAGGAGGGGTAAACCGAGGCTCTAAAGGGATAGACCTATAGGAACTATAATAATACTAATAACTACTAAGAGGATACTAAAAACCTACTATAGGATACTAGGAAGGAAATTATTTATTATAGTTATAAAAGGAAAGGTTATATCACGCTAAGGTACTTATACTATAAGAAGTATAGCTACCCCTACTATAAAAGGAAACCCTACCCTAGTAAATAACTAGAGGAGGACCGGGTAGTAATATATATAGTTTAATAAGGTAGTAACTAGCCACGTTATATTAAAATAATAATATAGGTCCGAGTTATAAGTAGCTAGAAGACTAGTGCTATACTTATTAATTATAAAGCTAATAAGAATATTATAAACTAGAGGATTATAACTAATACCTAACTAGAGGCTAATAAGTTAGAACCTATTAGGGGAATATAGGTATCTAAGGGACCTAACTATAATATATAGAAGTTAGTAACCTAAATAACTAATAATATAAGTATCTAGTAGATAGCTTTATATAATTTCAGAATTAGTAATAATAATAATTATAATACTATCCTAGGGATCCCTTAGTATATAGTAGAGTACTCTAATCTTAATTAGAGGGAGTTAAGCTAGACCTTTCTCTTATATAAGAAGAATATTTACTTTATTATAACTATAAAGGAACTTAAGTATATTAAGAATAAAGCGAGAGTAGTACTTATAGGGGTACTATAGATTAACTATATATTAACTACTAATTACTAAGAGGATACCTAAAACCCTAAGGATACTAAGGGGATTAAAATAAATATCCTACTAGAGTATTAGAACTTTAAGAAAATATTTAATATTAACCTAATAGGAACTATACTAGAGTTTAGGATTACTAGGAGCTACCCTATTAACCTAGAGCCTAGAACTAAGCCCCTATTTAGGCCTATTTACCTACTAGCTAAAAAGGAGTTAGAAGAGTTAAGGGATTATATTTATAAAGCCCTATAAAAGGGATAGATTTACTTATTAATAAGCCTAATAAGGGTACTAATCTTATTTATTCTAAAGAAGGGAAGTAAGCTAAGGTTATATATAGACTAGTAGGGGCTTAACTAGGTAACTACTAAGAAGTATACCCCTATCCCTCTAATTAATAAGATCCTTAACTAGCTCTCTAGGGCTAAGTACTTTACTAAGCTTAACCTTAAGGATATATACTACTAAGTAAGGATCTAGGAGGGAGACGAGTAGAAGATAGTATTCTATATATAATATAGCTACTAAAAATATTATATTATACTATTTAGGCTTATTAATATACCCGTTACCTTCTAAATATTTATTAATAAGTTACTTATAAGGCTAGTTAACGTTATTTATATTATATATTTAGATAATATCTTAATTTTTACTAATAATATAAACTCTTATATAGAGGCTATAAGATAGGTACTTACCTAGTTAGAAGCTAATAGCCTCTATACGAACCCTAATAAGTATGAATTTCATAAGGAGGAGATTAAATTCCTTAGGTTTATAATCTTAGTAAATAGAGTTATTATAGAATATAAGAGAGTCTAGGTAATAGCTAAGTAGCTAGTACTTACTATAATATAAGAGATTTAATAATTCCTAGGATTTATAGGGTTCTATAGGAGATTTATTAAGAACTACTCTAAGATTTATAGCCTACTTATTAACTAACTTATTAATATAGCTAATAAATAGCTAGTAATAACTAGGGAAGTATTAGTTACTTTTTATTAGCTCTACGCTTTATTTATAGAAGTACTTATACTATACTACTTTAATCCTATACTCCTAATTTAAGTTAAAACTAATATATTAGACTTTATAATAAGGGTAATACTAACCTAGTTAGAGGGGGATATATAGAGACTAGTAGTATTTATATCTTAGAAGCTTAAGGGTGCGTAATTATAATATAGTATATTAGAAGTAAAACTACTAGCTATTAGAGAGGTAGTAATAAGGTAGTAGTACTACTTGCTTTACTCCTAGTATTATATCTAATTTATTACTAACTACTTAGGTTACTAGTACCTCGCTAATAAAAAGATACTTAGTAGCTACTAGGCTTAGCTATTATAGGACCTATTAGTATTTAACTTTAAAATTAAATACTAGCTAGGTTGCTATAACCTAGCTAATAGCTTATTATAGAGGTCTAACTATACCCTAGAGGATATAGAAATTAATAAAGCTAGGGACTCGCTCCTATAGGACTTTTTATAACGCTTTAATAAGACTACTATCTAGAGGGTAGGTACTAAGTAGTAATAAGGTACCTAACTACTAAATACCTCGCTAAAATAACTTATACCCTCGCTCTAAAAATAAGTTAAGAAAGCTTAATAAAAAGACCCCTTTTATATTAATAAGGAGTAGGAATAATAAGGTATAAAGTAGTTATTAAATAATACTAGTACCCTAAGATACTAAGAGGGCTTATATATCCCTAATAACTACCTACTTTAAAATAAAATTCTTAGAGCTTTTTATAATAAACTATCTAGAGGTTAATAAGGGGTTATTAAGATATTAAAGAGAATTAGAAAATTATTCTTTTAGAATATATACAAGGGTAATATAAAGTAATATATTAAGACGTGCGTAATATACTAATATATAAAACTAAGATACTACCTCTTATATAGTAAACTTATACCCCTACTAGTACCTAGCTAGCCTTTCTAATAAATATTAATTAACTTTATTATAAAACTACTACTATTTCTAATAATAATAAATAAGCTATATAATAATATTCTTATTATTATTAACTAGTTTATAAAATACTCCCTATATATCCCTACTAGGGAGTTACTTACTACTAATAGGTTAGCTACGCTACTAACTAAATATATCTTCTTTATATTTAGGCTTCTAGAAGCTACTATATCTAATTAGGGATTGCTATTTACTAGTAACTTCTAGTCTAAAGTATACTACCTACTAGTTATTAAGAAGAAGATTAGTACTACTTTTTATCCCTAAACTAATAGCTAAATAGAATACTAGAACTAGAGTATTAAATACTTTTTAAGGACTTTCTATAATATTAACTAGGACGACTAGGTAATATAGCTTAACCTAGCCTAATTCGTTTATAATAACTCCTACTACGAAGCTATTAAGATATTACTTACTAAACTACTAATAAGATATTCCCCTCGTAGACCTAATAATATTAAACCCTAGTTAAAGGGCTTAGTCCTAGCAGTATATAAGAGAGTCTATAGCCTACTTACCTAGAGGTTAGCTATTACTAACTTACTTTAGAAGTATAATAAAATGTAAGAATAGGTATATAGGTAGCAAAAGGGGCGGTAAAACAGCCTGAATAATAGATATTGATAGGCTGAGTAATATGGTGATAAAAGCTGATAAATTTAAGCATAAGGAGGTATTTTCCTTGGAATTAATTGATGGTATTGATGATGTTATTATTAATGTTATTATTGATGATGTTATTGTTATTTCTAAGTTATAAATCCTGCCCTCACGAAGTGAGGGGTAAGATATTCTGAAACGTAACTGCAAAGCAGTAGCTTATTAAGCAGAAATCGCGCTCGGATCACTATATGGTCCGTGCGTAACTTC